>JASEVX010000019.1:678156-952457 GCA_031761405.1 Serripes groenlandicus
GAAGCAAAACGGGAAACATGTAGTCTGGTGTAATTAATATTTTAAGGACAGCTTGGTAACATAATAAACCCATCAGCACGATACATGTATAGTATACCAACTATGTTTCAAATCGGATGTGTGTGTTTGTGGGTGGGGATTTTGGGAGGGGCTGAAGTAGTATGATACACTTTCGACACATTTATGAAAGTTACTTGAAATATGTGAGCTTTTTGAAGCATCTGAAACAGACGACTTTTATAAATATTGAAGCAAAAAGGGAAATTGCTCATTATAAGCAATTACTAAATGTTGCCACAATATGTTCAACTCCATTCAATAATTATTCTTTAAGTTATGGAGATTTTGTTCATAGTTTTGCCTACATGTTTTCAATTTCGTCTGCTGTAGATGTGTTATACGTTTGAAAGGGTTAATTGGTGGGCGGCGCACATAATACCAAACGAGGGTACATTATGTAACAGTATGTTATCATTTCCTGTCACGTTGATTGCTCTATGGTTAAGTATGCCTAGCCTACAATGTAATGATAAGTTGTATGAATTAAGTATTGCATCAGAGTGTCACACATAGAATAATCGTCCCTTTCCATCCCAATTAAATGCTTCGGTTTTTAAGCTCACCTATGCACGAAGTGCATGGTGAGCTATTGTGATCACATTTTGTCCGGCGTCCGTCCGTCGTGTGTCGTGCGTCTCTGCGTCGTGCGTCGTGCGTCGTCAACATTTGAGCTTGTTAACACTCTACTGGCTACATTTTGCATCCAATCTCCATGAAAGTTTATCAGAACGTTTATCTCCATAAAGTCTTGGACAAGTTTGAAACTGGGCCATATGAGGTCTAAAAAAAAAGGTCACTAGGTCGAATTGAAGGGAAATCTTGTTAACACTTTTGAGGCCACATTTTCAACTTGAGCATGTTGAAACTTTATCAGAATGTTTGTCTTGATGATATGTAGGTTAAGTTTGAACATGGGTTACGTCGGGTAAAAAAGTAGGTCACTAGGTCAAATTGAAGGAAAATCTTGTTAACACTCCAGAGGCCGCAATCTTTGCTTCAGCAGTTTGAAATTTTGTCAGAATGTTTGTCTTAAAAGTAGCTAAGTCAAGTTTGAGTATAGGTTATGCCGGATTAAAAACTAGGTCACTAGGCCAAATTGAAGGAAAATCTTGTTAACACTTTGGATGCCGCATTTTTTGCTTCAGCAGCTTGAACTTTTGTCAGAATGATTGTCTTAAAGATATCTAGATCAAGTTTTAATATGGGTCATATTGAATGAGAAACTAGGTCACTAGGCCAAACTGAGTGAAAATCTTGTTAACTATGTAGAAGCCGCATGTTTTGCTTCCGCGGCTTGAACTTTGTTCAAATTGTTGAGCTGAATGATATCTAGGCCAAGTTTAAATATGGGTCATGCCGGGCCAAAAACTAGGTCACTAGGTCAAATTGAAGGAAAATCTTGTTAACACTTTGGATGCCGCATTTTTTGTTTCAGCAGCTTGACATTTGGTCAGAATGTTTGTCTTAATTATATCTAGGCCAAGTTCGGATATGAGTCATGCTTGGTTAAAAACTAGGTCCCTAGGCCAAATTGAAGGTTATCTTGTTAACACTCTGGATACTGCATTTTTTAATTTCAGCATGATGAAACTTTATCAGAATGATTTTCCTGATGATATGTAGGCCAAGTTCGAATATTTTGTTGGGTCAAAAACAAGGTCACTAGATCAAATTGAAGGAAAATCTTATGAACACTTTGGATGCCGCATTTTCTGCTTCAGCAGCTTGGAATTTGGTCAGAATGTTTTGTCTGAATTTTATCTAGGTCAAGTTTGAATATGGGTCATATTAGATTAGAAACTAGGTCAATAAAGGAAAATATTGTTCAAACTCCGGAGGCCGCATTTTTACTTTGAGCAAGTTGAAACTTTGTCAGAATGTTGTCTTGATAATATTTAGTTCATGTTGGAATATGGGTCATATCAGGTAAAAAAAATATAGATCACAAGGCCAAATGAAGGAAAATATTGTTAACACTGTGGAGGTTGCATATAGAATAATTGTTTTGATGTGTTTTGCATTGCAATACATTGTATAATTAAGGTGAGCGATCCAGGGCCATCATGGCCCTCTTGTTTTATTTCAACGAGAAAAAACGATAGCGTTTTTTACAAAGAAAGCTATCACGTTTTCTTATTTCACTCCCTTTTAAAACAAGACCAACTATTCTGACAACTTAAAAGCATCATTATACAAGCTTTTTCAGTCAAATAGCTCCATTTTTTGTTTTATGACACAATTGTGCGTCTGTGGGTATATTTTTGTCATTTTAATTTTCAACAATGAACAAGCAAATTAAAAGGGTCCTCTGGATAACAAATGGGCTTGTGCGAATGTTAACGAGATTTTTTATGTTTTGTAATATTTGAATTAATAGGAAACATACTTCAATTTTATTAATTTATATTGTTTTTTTATTACATGTGTGCACAAAGTTTACAGCATCAAATATGTTATAGGTTCTTATGCTGGTTTTACAATTTAGGTAAAACATAAATATATGGTAATCTTCTTCGTTTTTATTTCGGTAAAAAATATGTTGATTATACTAAAAGCGATCAGGTCTGTATCAATATTCTGATTTATACAGGGTCTATCATAGACCCTGATAAATACAACATACACTGATAAATATTTGCGCAAACGCAAACGCAAAGAAAAGCATAATAAAATGCAGGTTTAACAAAACAAATTAACCATATGATATGCTGGTTTTGTCATTTAGTATACATGTATTACACGCTTAAAATCTCTTCAATTTCTATAAAGGAAAGTGTAATCTAACAGTCTGGCGTGACGTCACACCGGAATTTGTCACGTGACAAAAAAATAGATTTCACCTCGCAGCTGCTGTAATACATTTGTATCTTCAATGATGAATGGAATTTGTTTATGCTTAATTTCTAATTCGTGCACTATTAAGACATGTTGAAACGGTTTCATGTCATGTTTCAATTATATCACAGCGTTTCCTTGGTAAGTTACCAGTACTACTGGTACATTTATCCTGACACCGGCCGGTCAGTTGTAATGCTAATCCCGCAACCCCGAGCGCCTAGGAGGGCAGCCACTACTACCATTTCAAAGTTTTTGGCATGCCCCGTACGGGTAACGAACACTTGACCTCCCGCTTCAGAAGCGGACGCTCTACCACTAATGTATACACATCATTTTAAATTATCCGAGAACGGGTACTAATGTGGTTTCCTCAAACGCTCTCAGTGCTATTACTACTTACAACCTTACGTTTAAAGACTGAGCGGGATATGGTGTGTTATGGGTTCTTACCAGGGGTCAATGAGCTTTGATTTGATTGGATTTATTTTCCGTAACGTCTTATCATTGGGCTTCTGCAATTTTCAACTCAGGACTTCCCGTATACCATATAGTTCCATTTTTGGACTTTGGCATCAAATTCCTCAGAGTAATGAACGTTATTTCTCAGTTGTATTAGATTGGCGAACAAATAACGAGGCTGAGCCTTTTCCTTAGAATGCATTTAGGTCTTTTAAACATATGTGATGTGCAATAACTAACATTAAAATCATGTTCTGCTGCATGCAATCTTAAATTAGCATCAAGACAAAAACCGTCTGAAGTACATAAAATAAAGAAAACCCTTATAATCAATGACAAAGTCCTGCCCAAAAGCCTGCAACTCAAATCACCTGTTGACATTACTTTCAACTACTCAAGAGTTTCCACAATTTAACAATGAATGCGTTATAATTTCTTATTCAGACAGAACCCTTTACAGCAAGTAGCATGGATGTCATCATCAGTTTAAACAAAACTGATTGTAAAACATTATCAAACCATGCATTACTTCTAAATGAGAATTACCTTATTGTTAAATGCACAGTTTAAAGCACATTAGATGTGAAATAGACCATATGATAACATAATTGAAATGGCCAGTTTCATGCATTTTTCTCATTATTTTCCATACTCAGTATACAGTAAACTACAGATAGCAAATTCATCCGATATAATCCAGAAGGCTCACATATCTACTGGACATGGTGGCCGTGACAGAATGATGAAACACCTCAAAAAAAGTATGCCAACATAACGAAAGACTCCCTCGAATTGTTCAAGTCATACTGTCTCGTCTGTCAAGAGAAGAGAAAACGTCCGATGACCAAAGGCGTCGTTGTTAAACCTATCCTATCCAGTGAGTTTAACTCCCGAGCCCAGGTTGACCTCATCGATATACAGTCTCTACCTCAAGGACAATGTAAATGGATTATGGTGTACCAGTGTCATCTTACGAAATTAATGATTCTACGACCACTAACATCTAAAAGAGCCACAGGAGTCGCCTATCAACTACTAGACATCTTCCTTCTCGTTGGTGCTCCTGCAATCCTGCAGAGCGACAATGGGTCCGAATTAACCGCCCAGGTCATCACTAAGCTTAAAGAGCTATTGCCACAGCTCGTTATGGTTCACGGAAAACCAAGACATCCCCAAAGCCAGGGCTCAGTGGAGAGAGCGAACGGCGACATTAAGGACATTCTCGTAGCCTGGATGAGTGACAACAAAACCAATGACTGGACAGGTGGCCTTAAGTTTACACAACAACAGAAGAATTATTCACACCATTCCGGTATAAACCAGACACCTTACAAAGCGCTTTTTGGCAAAGATCCAAAAATTGGACTAACATCTACAAGTCTACCATCTGAAATTCTGGAAAGAGTACAGTCTGAAGATGATCTACTACCTATCTTCGACCAACAACCCCAGGCTACACTACTCTCCGCTACCACGCCTACCATTAACTAAGGGTCACTTGCTGCCACGCCTACCACTACCGAAGGGCCACTAGCTACCACTTCTACCTCTACAGAAGAACCACTAGCTACCACGTCTACCTCTACAGAAGAACCACTAGCTGCCAAGTCTACCACTAAAGACTGTCCACTAGCTACCACGTCTACCTCTACAGAAAAATAACTAACTGCCACGTCTTCTACTACCAAAGGGCCACTAGCTACCACGCCTACCAATACCGACGGGCTACTTGCTACCACGCTTACCACTTCCGACGGGTCACTAGCTACCACGCCTACCACTATAGAAGAACCACTAGCTACGTCCAATACCAGTACGCCTACATCTACTTCCAACCTGGATCAACGGCAACAGTCAATACTCGAGCAGAGAAAAGGGGCCCGTGATTCTCAGTTGTCACAAGCGGAAAGAATGGTCAAACGATCACGTGTAGAGCTAAAGACCGGCGAAGTAGGAGACAATGTTGCTATTCCTATACCTACGGTTGACAGGGGTAGGGGTGACCCAAGAAACATCCTTGGTGTGATCCATGATTGTGATGAACAAAACATGTACACTATTGCTGTTAAGTCTGGAATAATAAGTTCAAAATATGCAAGAAATCAATTTGATCTATGTCCGAAAAAGCTCCTGACTAATTGTGACGTTAACACGGAATGTACAGTGACACTTCGCCAATCTGTGAAAGCAACCACATCAGGTGGGCAAGGGTTTTTTCGATGTGATTGTGGAAATGGTAAACAACAATGTCAAACCAACAGATGTAAGTGCTTTAAGGCTGGTAAAATGCGTAATAGCAGATGCCACAGCAGTCTTACATGTAAGAATAAATAGCACCATGAACATTGTATGTGATTTTGAAACTGTACATTACTATATTGTGCTTTTATCATGCTAGCTGTTCTTAGTTAAGTCTAAAGCGGAAATAGACAATTTTGTGCATGTGAAAAACCTTTTATAAAAAGAAATGCTGTTAACATTAGTCTTAGTCTTGTTTCTTAAAGGTATATTTCTTATATTTTGTCCCAATTGACCAAAGATTTTTGATTTTAGCCATTTCATAGATCGGCTGGAGCAATTTTTTAGTCATTTCATGAAAAGCCTGAAATATTTAGCCATTTCATGAAATGACTCAGTGAATTGGTCATTTCACGAAAAGGTTAAAATTTTAAGCCATTTCATGAAATGGCTGATTTCACAGATTGACTGTAACATATATAGCCATCATAATATATGGTTGTCACAAGCTGTAGATTATAATGAAGACATGCTGCAGGCAACTAATTATTACACGGTTATATTATTTAAGACAGCGCGTGTCTCTTACAGGTTACTGAGACAGTTATACTTTACTTGACCTGTCTGCAGTCAAACCGTTATTATGTTCAAATTAAAAATTACAAAACAACTATCACACTATACGATTTCCAACAACCTTAATAATAGTTTTAATTATTGACTGACATGCTTAATTATGTTCAAAGTGTCGAAATATTCTTATAAAATAGAAATTGCCATCATACGTTCGTCTTCGTTCCTTTGACTATCTGACTAGAATGACATGATATCGACAAAATGCCTCAAAACACTCTATGCCAAAGTGAAAGAAGAAAATAAATGTATGAATACTTTTTCTCTCCTTTTACAGGAAACAGCTAATTGAAATAGTTTTCTTAGAATTTCAAAGACACTGTGTTGTACTTTTTCCAAATGATGAAACAAGAAACCCATTTGATAAAGGCTTTATGTTAGAGAGTATTTATCAATTACTAGAGCACGTCTCAAACAAGAGGTTGAACTCCGGGACCCGTCTCAATCTTTGTACGCGGCAGCTCGTTTCACATAGATGCGGACAGTATAGTTGAAATATACAGGCATGCTTTCGGTTGTGATTATTATATGAGCCGTCCGCGAGAAAACCAACATTGTGGACTCTGCGTAAAGTATCGACCCTGATCAGCCTAAGCATGCCACGCAGTCTCACCGGATAGACACTTTTCGCCTTCTGTGGATTTTCTGTTTCAGGAATTTTTACTCTATACGTCTATCCCCCTGAGACGGAATGTGTCGGCCCGGATCAGTCAGGCTAATCTAGGTCGATACACTTTGCAGAGGCCATCGTGTTGGTTTTCTTGCGGGACGGCTCATATCATAATCACAACCGACAGCATGCCTGTATATTTCAACTATACTGTCCGCATCTATGCTCATATACCGATATATGTGTGTAATACCGACCACTTATAATCCTTTACTTGATGCAGACGGAAACCTCAATGCATGTATTGCTAATATGTCCTAAATGCGTTGAATTATACAGGCAGCATTGTCGGTTGTGATTACTCTGCGTAAAGTATCGACCCTGATCAGCATAAGCATGCCACGCAGTCTTACCCGGATAGACACTTTTCGCCTTCGGTGGATTTTCTGTTTCAGGAAACATTACTCTATACCTCTATCCTCTTGAGATGGAATGTGTCGGCCCGGATCAGTCTGCTCGGACGGCGCAGGCTAATCTAGGTCGATACATTAAGCAGAGGCCATCGTGTTGGTTTTCTCGCGGGACGGCTCATATACATGTGTGTAAAACCGACCACTTATAATCCTTTACTTGAAGCAGACGAAATAGATTATCTACAGTAGATGACAAATGAAAACACTGTAGGAAGACTGGAAATTACTCAAACAAATTTATTTCTCATTTTTTCTTCAATATTTTTAACTCTGAACCAAATCACTTATTTTCCCTATTTGACTAGATTTTACGCATTACTATCGGAAACTTTATTATCAGATTCCTACGAAATATTCTTATTCAGGTTTAAACCCTTCACACATATAACAAATTTGCAGCAGACGTCTAAAATAAACAAAAACATCAAACAATGATTCTTTAACAGAGCTGAAAACATCTTGACAAAATGGGAAAACATCTCCTTTTGCCAAAATGTTTTTCAAACGTTGTCTGGTGCAGATGTGTCAAAACACCTCAATATGAGGGAAATATCTAAATGGTGTGACAATTAGTGATAACAGATGTTCAAGTATGTTAGACCATTTTCCCATGCAGACGACTTTTAACGCATCTGCAATGTACTTTCTTTGATCGATACTTTCAATTAGTTTTCTATGCCGTCTGCATCAGATTTGTTCAATGTAAAGTCACACTATAGACAGAATGGGGTTTAATTGATTGATTGCATGTAAGAAACAACTAAAGATTCCAGGAATAGGGTTTGACCGACTGATTTGTTTAAACGCCGTTTGTATTTGTATTTCAGTACTGTTATTGTTTGATAGTTTTATTAGGGTTTTACACCGTTTCTAACATAATTACAATTATATCACGACGACTGTTCACTTATTCATGCTCCCTGTGTAAACAAACCAGTTCTAGGCCAAGAACTGTGCCTTGCCGAAAGGTACAACACCAACATGACCGAACCTAGGACACCCGGTTACAAATCCAAGACGATTACTACTCGGCGACGGCGGATGCCCGTTGTTCCATTGTATCACGGTTTGAAACAGAAAAAGCACAGGAGGCGAAAAGTGTATGTTAGGTTAGGCCCGCGTGGCATGCCTATGCTGATCCCGTTCGATACTTTACGAGTCCACACTGTTGGTTATCGTCGTGATGCGACTGAGGATTGAATCCCTGACGCCCGGTTTCAAATTACTAACTGTAACAACTTGACCTAGGCGGATTACTATATATATTGGATCTTACGACAGCGCATGGAATGTTGTCTCAAATTGACTTGAGGGGTGGGTTGTGTGGGGAGGGGGGGGGGGGGGACTATGAAGAACAAAGACTGAGTATCAGCCTGCCTACCACATTGTGCAGTTTGGTTCGAGTCGCCTCGGTGGTGAATGGTTATGATGTCCGCCTCGTGAGCGGGCGACCAGTGTTTAATCCCCGGTCGGGTCATACCAAAGACTTGAATAAGTAGTTATTTCCCGCCATATTGCTAAGTGTTGCGGACGGGTGAACTTACGTAAGAATACGTTTCAAATCAGCAATGAATGATAATTTACACAGGACATGTCGTAAAATGACTGAAATGCTGTTTTGGGCAACGTATCATTTGTAAATGTCATCTGTTTCACCGAAAGAGTTATATGTAATAGAAAGATATATATGTTGAAATTGTTATTAAACTGCCGCCGTTAGTTACAGGATTTATACATAGAGTTACGTATGAAAGTAAGCCAATATGCATGCACATCTTTAATATATATAGTTTAGTTTATTTATTCAACGCACCATGTGGCATCAAGTTACAAGTTACACAAATACAAACATTAAACAACAAGAAATTACACGTGAAACATGGCAGCAATATGTCGGATTTTTTAAACAAACATATCAGATTTATTAGCACATGCACGCTATCAGGGCACTAGATGAGGGGCATAATTCATGTTCTTAAATCAGTATCATATATCTGAACCATCTTCCTACCATACGCCTACTTAATATCGTCGAGCTTTATCATCGGAATTAACCGTGCATACGCGATCTAAGTGCATACGCCATCTAAGTGTATCCTGCAAGATAAGTATTGTATCCTGTGATTAAACGTATTGTTACTTTCCTGCAATGTTCGATTTCAACCCACATTAACAACTAGGAAGATCAAGATATGTCTATACATCAACGTTAAGTTATTGTTTACTCTATTCCGTCTGATATTCAATTAGTAGATCGTTGGACGAGAGCCCAGTGCCAGTGGCTCAATCGGTAGCGCCGCGGGCTTCAACATAGGGGTTGTGAGTTAAAACTCCAGCTCATCCTAAATTATTTCCGATGTTTGACAAAAGTCACTGTGACTCGCGTCATTCGTTTTCCACCAATGGGCTTATGTTTTTCTATGTGGAAAATCAGCCAGTTGCTTGGAAAGTATGGTGTGGGAAAGCAGAAAAACGCATGAGTAGGTGAACTGATCGCCCTGATTTGACTGCCAAATAGCTGAAAACGGCGTAAAACCATAATCAATCAATATATCATAGGGCGAGAATATATCTGAAATCACGGATTATTAACTCATCAGGATTAGGGTTAATTCTTTAACTGATATAAACGACTTCCGACAGCTTATGTATGCAATATATACATTTTGAAAACATTGTTGAAACGGGAGAACTACCTCAAAACAAGCTTATTCTCCTTTTATCTCAATATTTACAAAAATCGGTATCAACTTTTCAATATTTCGACCTTTCAATATTTTCCACGAATGTTTGCAATCCAGACGAATCAACTGGAAGTAAACACCGAGCGTGTTAATTAAACATGAATCGATTTATAATGACCAACAATCTATATAGTGTTATACACGGGATGACCCATAATCTATATAGTGTTATATACGGTTTAACACATAATATATATAGTGTTATACACGGGATGCCCCATAATATATATAGTGTTATGCACGGGATGACACATAATATATATAGTGTTATGCACGGGATGACACATAATATATATAGTGTTATACACGGGATGACACATAATATATATAGTGTTATGCACGGGATGACACATAATATATATAGTGTTATGCACGGGATGACACATAATATATATAGTGTTATACACGGGATGACACATAATATATATAGTGTTATGCACGGGATGACACATAATATATATAGTGTTATACACGGGATGACACATAATATATATAGTGTTATACACGGGATGACACATAATATATATAGTGTTATACACGGGATGACACATAATATATATAGTGTTATACACGGGATGACACATAATATATATAGTGTTATGCACGGGATGACACATAATATATATAGTGTTATGCACGGGATGACACATAATATATATAGTGTTATACACGGGATGACACATAATATATATAGTGTTATACACGGGATGACACATAATATATATAGTGTTATACACGGGATGACACATAATATATATAGTGTTATACACGGGATGACACATAATATATATAGTGTTATACACGGGATGACACATAATATATATAGTGTTATACACGGGATGACACATAATATATATAGTGTTATACACGGGATGACACATAATATATATAGTGTTATACACGGGATGACACATAATATATATAGTGTTATACACGGGATGACACATAATATATATAGTGTTATACACGGGATGACACATAATATATATAGTGTTATACACGGGATGACACATAATATATATAGTGTTATACACGGGATGACACATAATATATATAGTGTTATACACGGGATGACACATAATATATATAGTGTTATACACGGGATGACACATAATATATATAGTGTTATACACGGGATGACACATAATATATATAGTGTTATACACGGGATGACACATAATATATATAGTGTTATACACGGGATGACACATAATATATATAGTGTTATACACGGGATGACACATAATATATATAGTGTTATACACGGGATGACACATAATATATATAGTGTTATACACGGGATGACACATAATATATATAGTGTTATACACGGGATGACACATAATATATATAGTGTTATACACGGGATGACACATAATATATATAGTGTTATACACGGGATGACACATAATATATATAGTGTTATGCACGGGATGACACATAATATATATAGTGTTATGCACGGGATGACACATAATATATATAGTGTTATACACGGGATGACACATAATATATATAGTGTTATGCACGGGATGACACATAATATATATAGTGTTATACACGGGATGACACATAATATATATAGTGTTATACACGGGATGACACATAATATATATAGTGTTATACACGGGATGACACATAATATATATAGTGTATACACGGGATGACACATAATATATATAGTGTTATGCACGGGATGACACATAATATATATAGTGTTATGCACGGGATGACACATAATATATATAGTGTTATACACGGGATGACACATAATATATATAGTGTTATACACGGGATGACACATAATATATATAGTGTTATACACGGGATGACACATAATATATATAGTGTTATACACGGGATGACACATAATATATATAGTGTTATACACGGGATGACACATAATATATATAGTGTTATACACGGGATGACACATAATATATATAGTGTTATACACGGGATGACACATAATATATATAGTGTTATACACGGGATGACACATAATATATATAGTGTTATACACGGGATGACACATAATATATATAGTGTTATACACGGGATGACACATAATATATATAGTGTTATACACGGGATGACACATAATATATATAGTGTTATACACGGGATGACACATAATATATATAGTGTTATACACGGGATGACACATAATATATATAGTGTTATACACGGGATGACACATAATATATATAGTGTTATACACGGGATGACACATAATATATATAGTGTTATACACGGGATGACACATAATATATATAGTGTTATACACGGGATGAACTGAACTGATAATTACCCAGGAAGCGCCGTGATATAACTAAAGTAAATGTTGAAAGCGGCGTAAAACACCATACAAACTAACAATAATACCTTTAAATCATCAGGCACGGTTCACATGTCTATGAATAGTATCGACGATTATTTCTAATATTGATTTTTCATGCGGGTGTCCTCGTCCAATAACAATGCTGACCAGCATCGTATTTAAATACGTCAAATAATGTGTTAATACTATAGAGAGAAAGGACCAACGAGACTTATCCGTTTTTTTTATAAAATAGATACACCATGGGTGATTTAAATGATACCGGCAATAAGAATATATTGTTTTATGGTTTCGAATTAGATATGATGATATCTTTGTATGTGCTCCCTATACTAGTGGTAACGACGCTCACTTTAAATGTGTTTGTGATATATGTGTTCAGCCAGAAAGGATTTAGAAACAATACAACTGTGTTACTTATTTTCATCGCGGTATCCGATTCCTTTGCCGGTCTGGTAATTCTACCAACAGCTATTGCGATTTATAAAGATTTTCTTCCTACACGAGATCAAAAATTTAATGCAACGGATACATTCTTTATAGTAATAACTATTAGCAAAACGCTGTGTATATCGCACCTGATATCCTCGTATTTTTCTCTGGTTTTTCAAATGATATCATTCTGGTTAACGACGTACTTAGGAATTCAGCGATATATTTCTGTGAAATACCCGTTTAAAAGAAATGTACTTTTTACCAAACGAAACAATGTTATTGTATGTGCTGTTATTGCACTTTCTGCATTGATCCTTCATGTTCCATATTTGGTACATGATAAAGTGAATGACGGAGACTGTGGTTATAGCACAGAGATGCCGTGTTATGAAACCTGTGTATACATGCTCGCAACAGTCTTATTACAACACATTATTCCGTGTGTATTGTTAACTACCACCACGGTATTGCTAGTGCGCCAATTATACGTCAATGAAACAAGTGTAACAAGTGTAACAATTAGTGGACAAGGAAATAGACATGTTTCAAAAATAGTCATAGCGATTGCCGTTGTTTTCTTGATACAGGAAGTTCCCCTTGGGTTGTCTACACTCTATGTTTTTATAGTATGGACTTTCGATATTCCTGGTTTTATTAACTATAAAACACATATTACATATATTCGCATATTTGAAATAGCAATGTATATATCATTCACCGCAAATTTCTTTATCTATACAATATGGCATGAGAGATTCCGTGAAACATTGCAGAATGTACTAAGGTGTATAATATCATACATATCCAACTTATTCAGTTCGCAACCTACAGAACAAACACATGGGGGTCCGACAGGAGGACATGAAATGGAAATGCAGCCAATGGGTGAATAGTAGATTATTTAAGTATGTGAGCAATGATTGAACATTGAGTAGGAATTTATGAAGACATTAAGCCCTTCCCAAACAAACAGACGCTTTCTGACGGTCATCAGTATCAGCCTGCGATAAGCGGTCATTTGTGTCAGCTTGCAACAAGCGGTCACCAGTATCAACCTACGACCAGCGGTCATCAGTTCCGAACAGTATAATCAGGACATTCCATGTTTACCATAAAGCCATACAAAAATACTTAAATGACCTGGGACTGCCGCGATGATGTAGTAGTTAAAACGTACGCCTTGGGAGCGGGAGACCCGGGCGAGATTCCAGTTAGATCGTACTAAGAAATTGGGGGTAAAATAATAACCTCGGGTAGATGTTATATTACTTGAATGTCTAAAAATCGGTTCTATAGAATTCCTTTACAGTTTGATAAAAGGCGAAAGAAAAACAGTTCTAAATTAAAATGAGTTTTTAAAAAGCATCTCTCCAACAGATATTTAGTAAATTAGAAATAAGTTGGAAGAGATATGGAACGCCGGCACTGTCTTCTGAGTCATACAACTCTATGTTTTGTATTATATTATGTACCAAGTTCTTAACATGCTGTGCAAACGTATTTATATTATGTCAGTATATAGTTATATGTGTGGTTTTGTACTTATATTCTGACAATTTTTATTATATTAAGTAGATACATCTTTATAATATGTAGATACATCTTTATGATATGTAGAAACATCTTAATAATATGTAGATGCATCTTCATAATATGTAGATACATCTTTATAATATGTAGATACATCTTTATAATATGTAGATACATCTTTATAATATGTAGATGCATCTTTAGAATATGTAGAAACATCTTAATAATATGTAGATACATCTTTATAATATGTAGATTCATCTTTATGATATATAGATACATCTTTATAATATGTAGATACATCTTTATGATATGTAGATTCATCTTTATGATATATAGATACATCTTAATAATATGTAGATACATCTTTATAATATGTAGATTCATCTTTATGATATATAGATACATCTTTATAATATGTAGATACATCTATATATCATTTTAGTTGTATTATCATACACGGCGTAAAACCTTTGAGCCGCCCCAAGGGAAAACCAACATTGTGGACTCTGTGTAAAGTATCGACCCGGATCAGCCTAAACATGCCGCGAAAGCTGACCTGGATAGACACTTTTTGCCTCCTGTGGATTTTCTGTTTCAGGAATCATTACTTTATACCCCTATTACCCTTCGACGGATTGTGTCAGCCCGGATCTGTCTGCGCGGACTGCGCCGGCTGATCTGGGTCGATACATAACGCAGGGGCCATAATGTTGGTTTACTCGCGGGACGGTTCATTTAGTTAATGTCAAGGATGTTTAGCACTTTCAGTCGTTTTGGTTGCATCCTTGCGAAGTCTAACACAACCTCATGCATGTTAACACTCATGTCTATATATAGACATTGCCGCTCTTAACTGACACCACCCACACTCACACTCACCATTGTTAAATGATAACATTTTAAATAGATGTACCATTACATGGTTATAAGTTTAGGAAATATATCTCAATTTGAATGATATACCGATATATCGAATGGCCTGAGTGATTAATTTATACACACCTGGACGACAAATCGTGATATAAGGGCCGGTATATCACTCAAAATAAGATCTATTTCAATTCAAGAACGTTTTATAACTTAAAGGGATTCAACTAAGGGGGAAACTATGAAATCACGTGTAGGCTATTATATCTTTATTCGCCATTGTATTTGTTTTGGAAATATTCTATTTGTTCAACTAACTGAACATTTTTAAATCATTTTATTAACAGTCTATGAACATGTTATTTTAATTATACTTTTTTCAAATTTTCATATATTCATCATAGGCAATTTGTCATTGTCTCATGCTAACACCACGTTTTTGACCGGTAAACAATATGCTGTTACATGGCACGTGCGTTCATAGTGTTGGTCATGCATGTGCATGACGTCATTTAAAACAATTAAGTCACCATTATAATTCAACTTTCCAAAAGGCATTACAACAAAAGCTCGTGACTTCATTCATAAAATGTCAAGTCCAACGTAGCAATGCATGCGCTCTGAGAAACGTTGTATGAAAATTACTCGGGAAGGAATTTCAACAGCCAAAAATAGTTCCGGAAATTTAGAGTGATATATATATATATATATATTCTGTATTTAGATCACGCTCAAATCTTTCTTTGTGTATAGAAGAAAAATTGTCAATAGTATTAGAATATATGACAATTATGTTTTTCAAAAGAAAAATTCTTTAGATAAAATTACAGTTTTTGTTTGTGATCCAGACAGGATCCACGTATACCCCATTCTTTTTATTAGGAGTTTTTATCACAGCTACTATTGGGACTACCTAAAATGCTTTGTTCATATGTTAGTTTTTATATCGTTTTAACTAAAAACGCTTTACCTTTCGTTTCGGTTAAGCGTTTCTAGTCATCCACCTTTAACCGGAGATTTACGCCTTTACCTGCCCTGTGTTCCATAGTCACCAAACCCAAAACCTGTTTTGCAAACCTATATAGGTTTCGTCGATAATCCGTGCATGAGTCGGTAAACCAAACCTGTTTGACGGGAGTACATGCATAATACAGGTAGGTTTCGTTCCGCTCCATAGACAAAACGTGTTTACGTTGTGTTTACTATGGAACACATGGCTGATACGGACTACTGCTAACTAACTTACAGACTTGATAGGAAATGATTAATCGATCGAAATGAAAGGGATCTCATTTTCCATCGGTCTTCTCGAACCAGATTCAATACTATAATTCTGGTCTAGATCTTTACAAACTGACCCGCTCTAAAAATGTGTACACGGGGTAAATAGTTTTTATCAGTTATATATAATTCAAAAAGCTAAGTGTCGTGTTTTACATCAAACTATTGCTCTTTTTATCCAGGTAAAAAGAAAGAGCCTTATGCAGTTGTAAAACAAACATCTCCGTGTATCTGCAAACCCACTGTTGTACATAAATAATTTCATATGCTTTAACTTTGTCCAATGTTTTCAAAACGTTTAAAACCTTAAATGTATATTGGTTTCAAAAACGACTTCGTACATTCCATATTTTACAACTTCAACTTCTCGGAAAAGACTTGCTGATATACACACAACCTTCTATTATGTTAATGTTTATATGTTTATTGGCTATAAGTATGTACAATTTAATGCTAAATAAAGATATGAGCCGTCCAGTCAGAAAACCAACATTGTGGACTCTGCGTAAAGTATCGACCCGGATCAGCGTAACTATGCCGTGAAGGCCTTACCCGGATAGACACTTTTCGTCTCCTGTGGATTTTCTGTTTCAGGAATCATTACTCTATAGCTCTATGCCCTGAGACGGAATGTGTCGCTCCGGATCAGTCTGTTCGTACTGCGCAGGCTGATCTGGATCGATACATGATGCAACGGCCATAATGTTGGTTGTCTCGCGGGACGGCTCATATGTTATGTTTTGTTGTGTTATGTGTATGCACTCCTGATGTGATGGAGGTGATCAAAGAATGGGATTGTCTTTTTCTCTCTCTCTGTCTTTCTCTCTCTTTCTCTCTCTATATATATTTTTTTCTCTCTGTCTGTCTGTCTCTCTTTCTCTATTTCTCTCTTTCTCGCTCTGCCTCTCTCTGTCTGTCTCTCTCTCTATGTATCTCTCTCATGTCTCTGTCTCTCTCATATCTCTCTGTCTCTCTCTATATATATCCCTCTCTCTCTCTCTTTCTCTTTCTCCCTCTCTCTCTCTCTCTTTCTCTCTCTCTCTCTCTATCCCTATATCTGTCTCTCTCGTTAGTATAGTTAATCATACCATGTCACGTTGAAATTGTTAATATATGACTTTTGCAAAAACATTCATGTACCTTGTTGGTTTGATTATTACAGTTTATGTTATGTTAAAACATTTTTGCCGGCCGCACAAACAAGGTTAAGGCGGCCTTGGTTCAACAGTTACAAAAATAGCAATGGCCTCCCAAAACGCATGGCTATAGAAGTCGTGCACAATCTGCCGCTTATCTTAGATGTATTCGTGTCCACGTATACACTTGTTTTAGAACTCGAATCACATCAGGAATTCTTTCTTGGAAAAATTAAGAAAAGATCAATGTATAGTATAATGCTTAGATATGTGTTTTGTTGTATGTGTTTATAAATTCTCTGAAATATACTGTATTGT
Source organism: Serripes groenlandicus (assembly GCA_031761405.1). NCBI lineage: Eukaryota > Metazoa > Mollusca > Bivalvia > Cardiida > Cardiidae > Serripes > Serripes groenlandicus. The sequence continues at coordinate 696,123 of JASEVX010000019.1, forward strand.
ATTAAATCAATGCTATACAATCAGTAACTAGTTTCTTCATTTTAAGCTCCACTGGCTAAAAGCCGGTCGAGCTTCTGTCATGGCGAATTGTCTGTCGTGCGTGCGTGCGTGCGTGCGTGCGTGCGTGCGTCAAGCCGGTCGAGCTTATGACATGGCGAATTGTCCGTCGTGCGTGCGTGCGTGCGTGCGTGCGTGCGTGCGTGCGTGCGTGCGTGCGTGCGTGCGTGCGTGCGTACGTCAACCTTTTGCTTTAAACGACTTCTCCCCCCTAATCATTTGGCCAATTAGGATGAAACTTCATGGAAGCATTCTCAAATGTTTTCTCCTCAATTTTTTCAATTTTATCAAATCCATGCAAAATTCTGGTATCCATGGCAACCGGGAGAAAACACTTAGAACTTCTTCCCCTCCTAAACTGGTTGGCCGCTTTTCAAAAAATCTTGTCAAAATGTTCCTTGGATGACCTTCTATCAGATTCATTTAAGGCACGTTGATTGATCGAAAAGCAAAATTGGTGACACTTTACGAGATTCCTTTTAAGCCATGGGGATTGGTACAAAACATAGCCAACAGGGGGCAGGGCTGTTTAATGAATTATTTTTTACCTAATGGCAGTGAAGCGATACTGGTCCTCTTGTTCAATTAAACTTCAACCGATGTACTTGTGTGTATACACGTGACGAAACTTTCGAAGCGAATGCCACCTTGATGTACGACAGTCAATGAAGTAATGTATTCTAGGAAACGTAGAATTACCGGTATGTGTATATGCGACAATAATCTAGAGTCCAAAACGTCTAGCTATTACATTTTAAAAATTGAATGTTAACGTATTTCGATTGTATAATTAAATACAAAGTTGGTTGGATATAATGTCTGCGTTATTCTATCGAACAAAGAGGTTGTGTTAGTTGTTTCACTGATAGTTTTATACGCTGATTTTTAATTTACCCAACTTTCAAAGAAAATGATTGAGACTGGTGTTTTCTGTTTGGCAGATCTTAGGTAAGGTCCAAACACGTGTGTCTTGATACAGAAATGTTGTCAGGGGATTCAGCAAGCATGTGCTGGGCGAGGAGATCAAGTGTGTGCGAACTGCCACACAATTATAGTTGTAACGCTGTTCTCACGTTTGATCAACCTTTGAGGTGGAAAGCTGTTCGACAGCAACAATTAGACGGTAACAGTGCTGGACTAAATCAAAGCGCCGAAGGCACACTAGTGGCGATCGTGTTGAAAATCCTGCAAAGTAACCAGCAGTATCTCAGTGTAGGCCTTGCGGTTTTCAATAAAAGTGCACTCTGGTACGGGTAAATTTGATTAAAGCTCCATCATTTGACAGTATTATAATGTTCGTTTACAGGCCATTGAACAACCCTTTCCAACATTCAACAAATGCGCAAAGGAAGAGCTCCTCCTATTGATAAATTTAGTGTAGCATTATATTCTATAAAGTGTTTCATAGCTTCCTCACTCCAGTACTGACTACTTCACAAAACATTCTTTCCAAGCAAGTGGCTGCTTTACACAAAGACTGTTAGCCCATTGGTGGAAGACGAATGCCGCTTGTCACAGTGACCTTTGTCAAACGTCGGAAAGAATGTTGGCCGTGCTAGGGTTCGAACTGACAACCCCTGGATTGGGATATTCCAAATGTCATCTTCTTCAGATGTGTTGAACGTGGGAATGGGTTAAAGACTACCTGATTCTCATTCTTAAACCTTCCCCACATACAGACGCTATCTGACGAGAAGCCGGTTTATTACTTTTGTTAGAAGGTTTAAATGTATGATAATTTCGGCACAAACTTGCTTAAGCAGGGGATGCCTGCTTCTTCTTCACAAATGTATGGGCCGAGCAGTTATTGTCATGATCTTACAAGAAGCTAGCTCAAATGAAAAGATTCTTTTTATTGTCGCGTAGTATTTTCTTTAGTTATTTTCAATAAAATAAATTAATTTAGGAAAACATCTCAGCAAGTCTACATTTCTTCCGATTGAATCAAAATATTTTCGATTTATCTCCAACTCGGTTACAAAATATATCTTTATAGTAGGATTTTACTTCGAAAAGTGTTAAATAAATGTATTTTTACTATATTCAACATAGAATCTAAGAATAATATAATGATTTCTGAATTACCTCCCTTTATTTTCAAATCAACCAGTCTTATCATCTTAACGCTTTCATATATTGCAACAATTACAAAATAAAGCGTTTATAATATTGAGATTAAAAAATTATCGAAAACATGTCTGGCAAGCTATTTATAGGACATTTTGGAATTTCCAGACGCATGCGTGATACTTTGCATTGCTGATAAAACGCGCAATTATATGTATTATCTGCCCAAACATGAAGAATGCTAATATTTACATCGTTTAACTCAATGTAGATCGTAAGCTCGATACATCTCAAATATTAGTATCAATCCAGTGTAATGTGAGATTTTGTATATCTGTGAGATTGTGTATATGTTGTACAAATGCGCATGCGCACCGGAATTACGACACAGTGAGCATGAAAGCCGTGAAATTTACGTGACATTAGAATATTGAGTACATTTCAGTGCTAAAAAAACCTTTTAAACTATAAGGGTAGGTGGATAAATGTCCATCGTTGTAGTAGAACATATTTGGTGTATTAGGGTTTCAGTGTCATTGACTTTTATCTCTAATGCAAATAACTTAAATCCATATAATTTGTATTTCGAAACCATAGGTAACACTGTGTATGTTTGACTGATAAAGCAGTAATTTAAATGACCTATTTTTGTCAACATATGCAAGTCAGTCACCAATTATTTTTATGCATAAAAGATAAGCATTTATAAACAGGACAAATTATCATAACTATGCCTATACAAAAGTTCTCCTGTCTGAAACAAATATGTGAGGATTTCATATGTGTGCAGTGCATAGATCTTAGAACTGCATACACTATAAAGTACACATATACGAAACGATATTATCAATATCAGGAAAGATAACATAAAAATGTCATTATAATATGATTATGCTTTAAAACTAGCTATTGGGAATATAATCATAATGCTAATCAGACCAAAATATATATATTTGCAGATGTCAAACGGAAATTTATCTTCATGTGTATGTAAAAATTACGCTCAGGTTGTTTTTCTTATAGCACCACTCAAACAGACTCTGACCTCATTCATTTTTGTTAAGAATTACTTGAGCTAATCCAAATAAAACAGACTTTTTATTGCTCGTGTTATCATCTAATATTCGGTTTACCTAAAATACGTATGGATATTTTTCGGCGAAATGGGTGAAATGGAGCAGAAATTTCGACATGGAGATCTCTGCATTTGCGAAATGAAGAATCTAGTCTAGATTTAGCGAAATGAATAGTTATGCTTATCGAAAGGTATCTTTATTGGGGAATAAATGAAATGTCAAATAAATGTTGCGAAATGGAGAGTTCTGCATTACATTTTGCGAAATAATTAGTCTGATTATCGAAAACTAGCTATATTGGGGAATACAGTAAATGTCAACTAAATGTTGCGAAATGGTGTTTGATTGGTACATAGATTACATCATTAATGTTTAATGAAATATCCCCGACTAATTAATGTCAACTTTCTCCATAAAGTTTTCAACGAACGTATTTTCATATTTCTATTGAGAGCAATGTTTTTTAAAGGTGATTATTTATTTTCACATGTAGATAGATAATGTAAATGTTGGAGTAGATTTCGCTTAATCACAAACCTTATTTAAGCAAGTAACTAGGATATTTTTGCTTTTAATTTGAGACTGTCCATGTCTAAATGATGAAATTTGGAAAATAATTATCTTTTGAATATCCAAACATTGAAAGTTTGCAATTAAGCGGGACAAACTATGCTTTGATATTCATTATAATAAAATAAAAATGATCTGTTCTGTGTGTAAACATTTCCATTCGGCAGGCGTATTGCCTCCATTTCGCCAGCTTATTACCTCCATTTCGCCAGCGTATTACCTCCATTTTGCCAGCCCAGTACCTCAACTTTCTAGATGTATCGGACTTTTTTAAGCAATGGTAACACGGTATTATGATTTATAAAGTATATATAATCCACAAACATTCTTCTGAGGTAAATGGATTTTTTCTAACATAGAATATTAGCCTATTGGTGGAAGACGATTGACGCCACACTGACTATTATCGATCATCGAAATAATGAAAGCCCGAGCTTGGGTTCGAACCAACGAAATCCGTTTGATAGCCGTAGCTACCGAATGAAAGCTCGAAAAAGATTGTTCCGAAAGTTGTACGATTTAACCTTATCCTTCTTTGAGTGACTTTATACCGTGACACCCATTTCGTGTACTCTTTCGAACTTTTTCAACTTAAATTGCGTAAGGTGCAGATTTATATCAGTCCGCACGTTCATTCAATTTGACAATATGGTCTGCATTGTTCTTCGATGTTATTTAAAGCCGTTCCACGATCAAACATTTACATTGTGGACTCTGCGTAATGTATCTACACGGATCAGCCTGCGCAGGATAATCCGAGCCGACACATTTCGTATCAGGGGATAGACGTATAGAGAAATTATTCCTGAAACAGAAAATCTACAGGTTGCGAAAAGTGGCTGTCCGGGTAAACCTGCGCGGCATGCTTTGGCTGATCCGGGACGATACTTTACGCAGAGACCACAGGGCTCAATTTTGTAAATATTTAGAAAAATACCTACTCAATCAATTTGTAAGAACTTATCGAAAACGAGGTCGGAGTTTTCAGTTCCAGTAATATTCTAGAGCAGAATTTAATTTTGTTTATTGTGTTTCATGCCGTTTTCAACATTGTTTCAGTTATATCACAGCGACAGAACCCTTATTCATTTACCATGAATAAACAATCCAGTACTAGGTTATCAATTGTGTCTTACCAAAATGTCTGCCATGATCGGGGATCGAATTCAGGATGGCCGGTTTCAGGGGTGGTCTTATATCAGTATTTAATAAAAACGTGTAAGTCATTGTCCAAAATCAGCGGAGGTCATGTATCGGTATTTAATAAAGTAGATTTCATAAACATGTAAGTCATTTTCAAATGTGAAGGGTGGTCTTGTATCGGCATTTAATAAAGAAGATTATAATTATAAACATATAAGTCATTATTCAAAATCTGAGGTGGTCATGTTTTGGTATTTAATAAAGTAGATTCCATAAACATTTAAGTCATTGTCCAAAATCAGGGGTGGTCATATATAAGTATTTAATTAAGAAGATTTCCATGAACATATAAGTCATTATTCAAAATCAGAGGTGGTCATGTATCGGTATTTAATAAAGTAGATTCCATAAACATTTAAGTCATTGTCCAAAATCAGGGGTGGTCATATATAAGTATTTAATTAAGAATATTTCTATGAACATATAAGTCATTATTCAAAATCAGAGGTGGTCATGTTTTGGTATTTAATAAAGTAGATTCCATAAACATTTAAGTCATTATTCAAAATCAGAGGTGGACATGTATCAGTATTTAACAATCTAGATTCTATAAACATATTAGTCACAATTCAAAATCATAGGTGGTCATGTATCAGTATTTAACAATCTAGATTCTATAAACATATTAGTTACAATTCAAAATCAGAGGTGGTCATGTATCAGTATTTAATAATCTAAATTCTTTAAACATATAAGTCATAGTCCAAAATCAGAGATGTCCATATATAAGTATTTCATAAAGAAGATTCCATAAACATGTAAGTCTTTGTCGAAACTCAGAGGTGTTCATGTATCACTATTTAATATTCTAGATTCTATAAACATGTAAGTCATTGTCCACAAATAAGAGGTGATCATATAGCGGTATTAACTAATGTAGATTCCATCAACATGTAAGTCATTGTCCAAATCAGCTGTATCGGTATTTAATAAAACATTTTTTACACAAACCTGTAAGTCATTGTACAAAAATATGGGGTGGTCATATATCAGTATTTAATAATCAAGATTCTAAAAACATTTAAGTCATTGTCCAACATCAGGGATGGTCATATTTTGGTATTTTTAAAAGAAGTTTCCCATAAACGTGTAAGTCATTGTCCAAAATCAGAGGTGGTCATGTATCAATATTGTATAAAGAAGATTTTCATAAATGTGTAAGTCATTGTCCAAAATTAGAGGTGGTCATGCAGCAATATTTTATAAAGAAGATTCCTATAAACATGTAAGTCATTGTCCAAAATTAGAGGTGGTCATGTATCAGTATTTAATAAAGTATATTCCATAAACGTGTAAGTCTTTCTCCAAAATCAGAAGTGGTCATGTATCAGTATTTAATAAACAACATTCCATAAACGTTTAAGTGTTTTTCCAAAATCAGAAGTAGTCATGTATCAGTATTTAATAATCTAGATCCTATAAACATGTAAGTCTTTTTCCGAAATCAGAAGTAGTCATGTATCAGTATTTAATAATCTAGATCCTATAAACATTTAAGTCATTGTCCAACATCAGGGATGGTCATATTTCGGTATTTTTAAAAGAAGTTTCCCATAAACGTGTAAGTCATTGTCCAAAATCAGAGGTGGTCATGTATCAATATTGTATAAAGAAGATTTCCATAAATGTGTAAGTCATTGTCCAAAATTAGAGGTGGTCATGCAGCAATATTTTATAAAGAAGATTCCTATAAACATGTAAGTCATTGTCCAAAATTAGAGGTGGTCATGTATCAGTATTTAATAAAGTATATTCCATAAACGTGTAAGTCTTTCTCCAAAATCAGAAGTGGTCATGTATCAGTATTTAATAAACAACATTCCATAAACGTTTAAGTCTTTTTCCAAAATCAGAAGTAGTCATGTATCAGTATTTAATAAACAACATTCCATAAACGTTTAAGTCTTTTTCCAAAATCAGAAGTAGTCATGTATCAGTATTTAATAATCTAGATCCTATAAACATGTAAGTCATTATCCACAAATCAGAGGTGGTCATATATCGGTATTAACTAAAGAAGATTCCATAAACATGTAAGTCATTTACAGACGTTTTCGACGCCTCGGCAGATGACGTTTTTTGAAAACATGATGAGCAATTTCTCATTTTGCCACAATGTTTTCAACTTTTTAGCAATAATTTATCTTTCATTTACAGAGTTTTCATATTCTTGCCTAGATGTTTTAAACACAGAATTGTTGTATGTTGGAAAGGGTTAGTACATGAGTATGAGCCGTGTCTTGCTATCTGGAATTGTATTGCCTGTGCGAACAATGCAGATTCGGGCAAGCCTGTATATCCGCATAGTCTCAGCGGAGACTTCGCTGTCCATCTAAAGTCGTTGATGCATTTTTTGACAAATCGCGAGCCTGTATATCGGCATAGTCTCAGCGGAGACTTCGCTGTCCGTCTAAAGTCCTCGATGCATTTTTTGACAAATCGCGAGCCTGTATATCGGCATAGTCTCAGCGGAGACTTCACTGTCCGTCTAAAGTCCTCGATGCAGTTTTTGATACATCGCGAGCCTGTATATCGGCATAGTCTCAGCGGAGACTTCACTCTACGTCTAAAGGGGAAAAATCGATCCGCAATAGCTCTTAGTCGGTAACGACGAGGTCTTTCAATTCAGGGATCGTGTGTTCGAATCCCCGCTCGGCTTTTCATTTGTTTACGATAACTGACCAATGTCATTGCGAAAAAGCGACATCCGTCTACCACCGATGGATAATAGTCTATGTGGGAAGGGAGCCAGTCACCTGGGAATCTTTAATGTTGTGCGGAGCACTGGTACTTGAATGCCAGGAAACACTCGTCAGGTTAAGTGACCAATGTCATTGCGAAAAACGACATTAGTCTACCACCGATGGTAGTCTATGTGGGAAGGGAGCCAGTCACCTGGGAATCTTTAATGTTGTGCGGAGCACTGGTACGAGAATGCCAGGAAACACACGTCAGGTTAACTGACCGCCGGGATATAACTGAAAAAACGATATCACGAGATGCTTCACACGTGCAATATAAAACCCATCGACGTCAGGTTTGAACTGCGGCAGAGGACTATAGTAAACACCGCGGAAAAAATAACAATTGCTCACAAGCATTCAGATTTCGAATCGAGAAATTTCTCATCTTGAGCGATATCTTCCTTTGCCACATTGATTTCTTAATCCATCTGCTTCAAAAACTTGAATGTCTGTTTCAGAGTGCTGGTTTTTAGTCCTCCACCGGGACTCCAGAGTGAACTATAGCTTTGAATATAGTAAATATGTCTGTTCTTCCACCCAGCTTTGTCTTATCACCTATAGCATTCGATATAGAATTACTTTAATATGCAAATGCACACGACTGTGTGTTGCGTATAAAAAAAATGTGGTCACTGTACCGTTTGTTCATAGAGTTACTAAATTGGATTTGATGATGTTTCTTGGAAAGAAGATGTGTCCGTTAGAGAACAGGATCTAGGATCAATTAAATTGTTAATAAATCAATGTCCCTAATATCGCATGTTTAGCCTAGCTGGCTATGAAACCATCTATTGCAAATTGTAACATCGGAACTATTGGAACTTTAATTTAGTTACAGAAATTGAAATATTTGTTCTTTCTCACCAAAATGATTTTTAAAGCCTCCAACTAACAAGGCATCAAACATTTTCATGCCAAGAAAATGAACGAATAATTAACAGTTGCAAATTCTCCGGCGCTGTTTTCTTCGTATGCTTTGATATTTGGCTTGATTTCATAATACAAATAACCGCATCGCTAGAGTAGTAGTAGAGCGTCTGTCGCGGGTTCGGAAGGTCGTGGGTTCGATCCAAGACCGGGTCATACCAAAGACTTTAAAAATAATAGTAATGGTTGACCTTCTTGGCGCTCGGGGTTTAATGGTTAGCATTTAGACTGACTCGCTGGTGTCAGGATAAACGGAGCAGTAGTAAACTGGTAAGCTACCCAGGAAACGCCGTGATATAACTGACAAAGTGTTAAAAGCAGCGTAAAATACCAAACAATCAATTTAATAACGAGCACAGCTCGTTATGAGGTTTAACCTTAATAAGGGGAAATTTCCTTTATTCAGCATGGACAAAAATTGGGTGCAAAGATACTACGGCCCAGCTCATGAAATCCAAATGAAATTACATAGAACAAAGCAGGGAACCATGACCGACATTTATTCATATCCGGCCGACGTCACATCCGTCCAACTCAAGCTGGTTCCCGAGCTAACACCAATAACTTTTTTGTTTACAGTAAAGGCTGATAACCAGAACGTATCGGCTACGGATATTCCTGGCGATGGGATAACTGTCTGATCTAGGATGCTCTTCGTGGTAAATTTGCTTCACAGACCTCTGACAAAACTCCTTTGGACGGTCAAAGATCGATGCAAAAATTGTTTGAACATACACCCTGTGACCCAAATCAGAATGTATTTATGTCTCTTCCCAAATACACCATACAATGTTCATGTGTATGACAGACAACAAATATAAGATGAAAGGTGGGATATTTTGCCATTAAACTGCAAACGTTTCTTTTAAATTCTCAATTCTTATTCTAGCTATCACTATTTGTTTCGTTAGTGATCCGGAACTCCCACGCTTACTGTATGATGTAAGATATAAATATGACCCTAAGTCCCTATCCATAAATATCACAATCAAAGTACTGAAAGTACTAAAGGTAGAATTGCGATCGTTTAAGAAGAGATACAGAAGTGCATATATGAATATTTATTTTAAATAAATCCCCACCATGGCAGACAAGAAATGATGCATCAGGCCAGAATGAAATGGTTCCAAGATCATCATTTCTTGTTGGGCTAGTGAAAGTTAATTGACCCCTACTTCGAAAATATCATTCGGTTCGGAATGTTTTAAAATCATTATCCCTGTATCGTAGAAGAATAGGACTAAAAAGAAAATCTCGAAAATGGGAATAAACTTTGATAAACATTTCACACACATATATACATATTTAGTTTTTACATTTTGAAAAACAGTTAACAACAATAAAATACATACATTTTAAATGAGATAATTATACAAGTGACTTCATTCTTTTATATAGAAAAATGCATAATTTGGATAATGTTTTCTGGTTATTGCTTGTTAAGAGTTCGATGAATTTAGGAATGTTTGGTCTAGACCAATAATATTTTCTTATATATATTTGTCTTAGATCATTGTTTAACCCTTTCCCCCATACAACAAATCTGCAGCAGACGACTTTGAAAACATTGTGACAAAAACCTGAAAAATGTCCATAAAAGATAACTTAATTGTTAACTAAAGTTTAAAACATGGTGGCCAAAGGAGAAACTGCTCATGAGCAATTTCATCTTTGGCCACAATGTTTTCAAAAGTCGTCTGCTGCTTTTGCGTCGAAATGCGTCTGCATGTGGAAAAGAGTTAATGGACATTCAAGTAAAAAATGAAATTTGTCTTCTATTGTGTTACATAATTTGCATTTACGGTCTGATATAGGAGTCTTAACAATTCAATTCAATTCAATATATTTTATTGGCATATAACAAATACATGTTGTCGCCAAAATTTACAATACCTTTGGCGGTTTATATTACAATACATATTTATTACAATTTTACATACGAGAAAACAGACACATATAAACACATGTGTTTATATGTCTCTGGAGAAAAGCATGATAAAATTAAGTTTCACCATCTCTTTTAAGATTCGCTAAAAGTAAATATATTTGGACAATTTGCATAACATAGATCTTTGCTCTGATTTCATTAACATTTGAAATTTATTTATATTTGGCCAGTTAACAGGTTGTTTCCCTCTTCCAGTTTCGATTTCCAGTTGGTGACTTGAAAGTCTAAATTTTGTTAATACAAATCTATATTTCTTTATTTTTATGTTGACTAAATACATCTTAAAATCAAAGGATTTGATTAGAATATATGTTTTAGTTTTAGAGGTTTGACTTAGATCGGCATCCCAGTTTTGGATAAAAAATATATTTTACCCTTTGTTTAAATATTTTTATGAAAGCGTTAATGTTTTCGACACCTTGATTCATCCATACATAACTAAAACCAAAACTATTCAATATATATTTAACCTTTGATGCCCAATTTTCATTATTTTCATTTATATCATTTAACATTTGTTTGCATATTGATTGCCTTTATGTATTTGCGTTCGTCTGTTCTCGTGACTTTTAACCAGTATGTAATCATCAAAGAAAGGCGTTGTAACTTCCAATTCACCGTATATAAAATTATTAGGAGTCTGACTTTTGACGTGTAGTAGTTGCTTACACAATCTAGTATGCAGCCTTTCTGCGCGCTATAGCCTCACTGAAGCCCCATACCTTGACCCCGTAATTAAGTATTGGTAGTATAAGCTTATCAAAAAGTTCAAGTGTATGACTAATGGTGATATTTTTGAATACTGTTAGATATTGTTTTAATGCAAGAACTGCTTTTAAAGCTTGTCCTTCTATATAGTCAAAAGTTTGTTGAAAGGACCCCCCTGAAGAAAATGATATGCATAAATATGTAAATTGTTTCACTATTTCTAATGGATTACCGTTGTATTTAAAAACTACTTTTTTCGATATTTTTCCATTTTTTCTAAATATCATAACGTTTGTTTTCTTTACCTTTACTGATAATTTCCATTTTTTGCAATAACTAAAACGTATTTCAAGACCATTTTGTAAACTGCACTCGCTTTCTGCAAATAAAACTACATCGTCCGCGTATAGTAGTAAAAACAATTTCAACATGCCCATATCCACGCCGTCAAATTCATTTAGAGACAGGTAGTCCTCTAAGTCATTTACATACATTGCAAAAATAAATGGTGACATACAGTCCCCCTGTGGCGCTCCAATGAAACAACTGAAACTTTCACTTAAGTTATCATATTTTAAACTTGACTTGATGTTTAAAAAGAAAATTGAAATACTGGACGCAACATGGTGCATTCTGGTGACTTCTGAGGGTGTTTTCAAAATGTTGAGGGAAGGCTTTCTTATGTCATATTTAACAAGAAACTGCTGAAGACTGTAACGCCGGATTGTCGGCAATTTGACCTTGAAAATTGACAAACCAAGGTCAAGGTCAAAGTAACCATATAGATCAATAGAACTTGTTACTGGTTACCTTCAGGCAAAGTTTCAAGTGTGTAACCCTTTCCAGTGCTGAGATTTTGCCTCAACCTGAAACTTTAACCAAAATGTTGACGAACAGACAGACGGAGAGACAGACATCGCCAATCTATAGACCGGACTTGCTAGAGCAATCCGGCCAAAAATAAAAAAAAAATCATCAATTTTAGCATTAAAATCCTGCCAAGAAGTAATGAATTGAGAAAAAATGTGTTAAGAGGTCCAGAATTTCAAATTTGCTAAGATTTGGTCTGTGCAATGAATGTACAAATTGAAAAATGTATTGTTGACATGTATTTTCTACACCATTATTGTAATGCTGTTTATCATAAATAAAATTATTCCTTTTTTTAAATAAACTTTTAATCAAAATGTGTGTCTCAGTGTTGTCTTCTTCAGCAGTTTGACAGAAACAAAGCCTAAATCTGAAATTGTGTCAATGTGTTATTTGTCGACTCTGTCCCATAAGTTTTGCTTGTGATTTGAACTCTCATAAAAAAAGCACGGAAAGGGACAACTTTCCCAACTTTGATTAAATATGTTTTCAATTAAATTGTAAAAATTTTTTCTTGTCTTTTGAAAGTTTTGTCATTATTATTTAAGACGGACATTATATACTAGAATAGCCAACTGACTATCATTTGAAAAAGTGTTTCTTATTTAAACCTTTCCCACTTGCATACGTAATTGCAGCCGACGACTTTTGAAAACATTGATGCAGAAGAAGAAATTGCTCATAACAATTAAGCTTTCTCCTTTTGCAACAATGTTTCCAACTATATTCAATGATTACACTTCCATTAAATGTGATTTTCTGTATCTTTGCTCAGATTTTTTTTAATTCGTCTGCTGCAGAGTTTTTATATTGTGGGGTGGGTTGTGATTTGTTAAAGGGCAAGCAGGATTGGGAATTGAGTGTTGCACTTATCCTAATGAAACACTCGCCTGCCTGTGCATGTGTTAGCTTAACTTAACTTGTTAATGTTCTTTTCATCATCAACTTAGTCATCTGTTAGTAATCAACTCTATGAACGAAATAATCGCGTCAAAATCTTGAATCGCGTCAAAATCATAACGAACAAACTGTCAAATGTGTAATACAAATTTAGAATAAAAGGATGAATCAGTTATGTTGTAACAACCAATATCCGCGGGTCATTTACCTGATTTTGGCCGAAAGAATGATTTCTTGCAAGATTTATTCGTTATTCGTTCTGCCTATTATAATCAAAGTATTCTAAACGCTTTATAAACAAGTGATTTAAAGCGCTCAAATCATTTGATGAAATTTGTTTCTTTAGACGCGGACCTTGTCAAAAGCACCTATCCAAAATGCAAAAGTCATCGTTAATCGTTGTCGAAGGAATAGATGGACTGAGAGAAAGAGAAAGAAAAGGCTTAGCAATGCATACTATCTTTATGAATAAGGACATGAACGAAGATGTATGGACTAGCGCCTAGAATTTCGTACTAGCCGATCCTTCATTCCACTCGCTTATGCTAGCGGGCGAGTGGATGTTTACATCTCTGCCGAGAGGGAAAAAATGGTTACAATTTACAAAGGGTAATTGCGCGGTGCAGTGCTATATTGGCGTAGTGATATCTAAATAATTGTGTACACTTTAAATATGATATTTACACTTACAAGACTTGTTATTTTCTATTATAAGCTTGAATAATCGGATTTTTTTTCGTTACTCTATGTTTGCTTTTGTGAGCATTCGTAAATTAGTCAAACAAAAAATTGCACTTAATTGTTGGTGGTGAAGGGCATATACATCACGTGACTTCAAACTCACTATGACTATGGCAGCCTCTGCGCATGCGCAAGTCTACCAAAAATAGCACATAAGAAAGTAAATCTATTTTTAGAAGTGTTCTTCGAAGTTCTCACGTGCAGATTGTTTACACATTTAATGACGTAATATCTTACGTGTCTACTGCATGGCATCCAATTCATTTTTTAGTGGCAAACACATTTGCAATGTGGACGGAATATTTAAGACTAATGGCTAATCAGTTAAAACTAACAGCTTTTTAGACTAAAAGAACCCAAGAAGACACGTCCCCAGTGTATTCAAGAGACAAATCGGGTGTCCAAAAAAAGGAAGTTTGAACAAGTTTTCTAAAAGACTTGACTGAAGACACATATCCGTTGCGGAGACGGATTTATATGGGCATGCCTTGTGCTGTGTGTTCTGAACAAAATTTTAAAAAATGTTTTTAAAAGTGATAAAAGGATGTGATAATCAAAAATGAATCTTAACAAGGCAAATTGCATGTCAGGACGGTAGCCATAAATTTCGACCCCATTATCGGTTTATATAGGTGCGAATGGATTGTTTAACACACAAGTGTCATAAACAAAAGACTGATTATTGATACTTACTTACCTGTTGATTGATTACTTAAATGATCTTGATGTGTTCTAAATAGTTAATCTGCTGCAGACGACTTTAAAAACATTTGGTGAGAAAAGGAGAATATGTACATGACAGGTTGATTTCTGGCTAAGGTATAGTTATATTAATGAATTAGGAATATTGTGAGAAAAGGAGGAAATGTCCTCTATCAAACAATACTTCAAATCTTAAGAATACTTCGAAAACTATGATATAGGATAATTTATAACAATGTTAAAACATACATCATTATTACATTAGTCATTATCTAAATGTAGTGATTATACAACAAAAGAACCATCATCCATTCACACCTATATAAACTGGGGTCTAAATTGGGGTCGACTATTCTTAGGAAATTGGGGTCGAGAATTCTGGAAGCCGTCAGGACCACTGCGATGCTTTAAAAGAATCCACCCTGCAGCTAAAAATCATTCAAGTAAGTATAAAAACATCTTGCAAAACAGTTAAATCTTAAGAATTGGAAAATGCACAATTGATTTTTATTCAAAAGCATTGTGAGAAGTATAATTGCATATTGTCAACAATTTGACCTTTTATCACAATGCTTTAAAACATCAAATGCTGTAAGGTCAAATGTCATCTTCATAAGATAAACACAAATGTAAGTTTCATCTGTATCATCAGTAATTATAATAATCATAATATGTCAATTAAAATGTTGATTTATCTTTGAGTGTCAACAATATCTGTATAAACCCCTCAATGGCTACTTTTTCTGAACACAAGTGGGGAATTGGTCCCTTTTCAAAAAATTATAGAAGCATCTTTGCCCAAATATACTCAAATGAAAAATGTATAAAAATATCAAAATACACCGGAATCCTCAAAGTCTACCTAATTCTTAAAAAAATGCTCCAAATATCTGATTCAGAATTCAGTGAAGATTGGGATTTTCCGCACAAATTGGGCGAGAACTGGTTGTATCTCCGGAATATTGATCGTGATTAATATAAGATTAAAGCATGTTTCACAATTGTAAAAGAAGATAAGTTTAAAGTCATTGGTTTAAAGGAATAATGCAGATAAGACTGCACAGAGGTACAAACGGGTCTAAAACAAAACTGGTTGCAGAACCCAAAAATGAACCCTCCCCGGGGGTCACTTGTTTTACATAGACTCATATAGTGGAAAAACTTTAAAAATCTTCTTGTCTAAAAGTAGAGGGCCCAGGCCTTTTATATTGGGTATGTAGCATCATCTAGTGGACCTTTACCAAGATTGTTCAAATTATAGCCCTGGGGTCTATTGTTTTACATAGACTCATATAGAGAAAAAACTTCTTGTCTAAAAGTAGAGGCCCCAGGCCTTTGATATTTGGTATGTAGCATCATCTAGTAGACCTCTACCAAGATTGTTCAAATTATAGCCCTGGGGTAAAAAATGACCCCTCCCCGGGGGTCACTTGTTTGACATAGATAGGGGAAAACTTTAAAACTCTTCTTGTCTCAAAGTAGAAGGCCCATGCTTTGATATTTGGTATGTAGCATCATCTAGTGAACTTCTACCAAGATTGTTCAGATTATAGCCCTGGGGTCAAAAATTAACCCTACCCGGAGGTCACTTGTTTTACATAGACTCATATAGTGGAAAAAAGTTTAAAAATCTTCTTGTCTAAAAGTAGAGGGCCCAGGCCTTTGATATTTTGGGTATGTAGCATCATCTAGTGAACCTTTACCAAGATTGTTCAAATTATAGCCCTGGGGTCAAAATGACCCCTCCCCTGGGGTCTATTGTTTTACACAGACTCATATAGAGAAAAAACTTAAAAAATATTCTTGTCTAAAAGTAGAGGCCCCAGGCCTTTGATATTTGGTATGTAGCATCATTTAGTAGACCTCTACCAAGATTGTTCAAATTATAGCCCTGGGGTCAAAAATTACCCCTCCCCGGGGGTCACTCGTTTTTCATAGACTCATATAGGAAAAAAACTTTAAAAATATTATTGTCTAAGAGTAGAGGGCCCAGGCCTTTGATATGTAGCATCATCTAGTGGACCTCTACCAAGATTGTTCAATTTATAGCCCTGGGGTAAAAATGATCCCATCCCGGGGGTCACTTGTTTTACATAGACTCATATAGGGGAAAAACTTAAAAAATCATCTTGTCTAAAAGTAGAGGGCTTTTGATATTGGGTATGTAGCATCATCTAGCAGACCTCTACCAAGATTGTTCAAATTATAGTCCTGGGGTCTATTGTTTTACATAGACTCATATAGAGAAAAAACTTTGATATTTGGTATGTGGCATCATCTAGTAGACCTCTACCAAGATTGTTCAAATTATAGCCCTGGGGTCAAAAATGACCCCTCCCAGGGGTTCACTTGTTTGACATAGATAGGGGGAAAACTTTAAAACTCTTCTTGTCTCAAAGTAGAAGGCCCAGGCCTTTGATATTTGGTATGTAGTATCATCTAGTGGATCTTTACCTAGATTGTTCAAATTTTAGCCCTGGGTTCAAAATTTACCCCTCCCCAGGGGTCACTTGTTTTACATAGACTCATATAGGGAAAACAATTTGAAAATCTTCTTGTCTAAAAGATATTTGGTATGTAGCATCATCTAGTGGACCTCTACCAAGATTGTTCAAATTATAGCCCTGGGGTCAAAAATGACCCTCCCCTGGGGTCACTTGTTTTTCATAGACTCATATAGGGGAAAGAACATTGAAAACTTTTTAAGTTTTATTAAATCAGGTAAGCGATATAGGACCATCATGGTTCTCTTGTTTATTTTAACATGTTGAAATTTTGTCAGAATTGGTGTTTTGGTGAAATCTAGACTATAATATAGGTCATGTTGGATAAAAACAACAATGAGGTCCAAAGAAAAACATTTGAGAAAAATCTTGTAAATAGCTTGACATCAAGGTTTGATTCAGCATCTTAAAACTTTGTAAGAATGTTCGCCTGATGATTATTGATATCTAGGCCAAGTTCAAATATTGGTCAAGTCGGGTCAAACATAAGGTCATTAGACCAAATTAAAGGAAAGTCTTGTTAACACTCGACAGCTGTTCTTTTAATGTTACCATGTTGAAACTTAGGCAGAATGGATGTTTTGAACATTGCTTTTAACCCAGAAACTATGTCACTAAGCCTAATTGAAGGAAAAACTTGTTTTCACTATTGTTTTTGTTTTACCTTTCTGTATTGATTATGTTCATGTGATGAATTGAATGTTAAAATTGTAAAAGTTGAAGATTTGACTTTGCACCAACAGATAAAGTAGGAATAGTGTACAACAGCGGTCTCAGTTCCGACAGCTTGAAACAGATTCCTTTATCATGGTAGTCACATACCTACAGGTTAGACCCATTATAGACGCTGTGCTCGTGATGAGGCTTTGCCTTTTTCATATTACACATGTAAGGTTAACTACGTTACGAAGCTGAAACCACACAAGTGATAGATAACGTCGATCCTCCAATCCAATAACAGTTCCGTTGCCATCAAGACAACAGGGGGAGGTCGCGGCTTCTATCCCTGGTCGGGTCATTACATTACATACAATTTAAAAATGGTAGTAATAGCTGCCCTCATCGGCGCTCTAGGTTGCAGCGTTAGCATTACGACTGACTGACTGGCTGGTGTCGGGATAAATTGACATGTAGTACTGATAGCCTACCCAGGAAAGGCAATGATATAACTCAAAAAGTGTTGAAAGTGGCGTAAAACACAAATTCATCAATAAATCAATTCTCTGATTGATTTGAGCTTACAACACTGTTTAAGTAACATCACGGCGACTAGATCATATAACTTTTTTTGCCATGGCTCTCCACACAACATTGTTGTGCATGACACAAGTCACAATGCCACTTGACAATCATCGGAATGTTAAAGGGGCCGACCTGATCTCAAGTCTCCTGGATCGATAGCCTTTGCTGTTTCCGACTGGGCGGCTATTTTGGAGTGTCTCATGTCGGATGCAACTACATGTTTTGTAGGATCTGACGGTATTTAACACTTTCCCAAAACAGTACAAACAATTCTGCAACAGGCGTTTTTGAAAAAAAAGTTTACTTGTGGCAAATGGTTAAAGCTGAACATAATATATTTCTTTTAAACTTGCTGCGCCACTTTCAGAATTCGTTTGCTTTTCAATAAATCGCGATAGCTGAGTCAGTAACGATGAAGGCTTTCATTCCAGCTGTCTTCAATTCGAACCCATTCCTTCTTTCTGATTTTATTGAGTAAGTGATTAGAGATTTTATCTAACTTATCGATTATAGTACTATATAATCTATATCGATATGAAGGTGTTATAGTAAGGTGTTAATAGACCGATTATATTGAAAGACAACAAACAGTGTCAATTAGTTTGAACAGTCTATGATTTAAGTTTGTAATTTAATGTGTTAGAGGTCAGGAGATTTCTAACACCAATCGTTGAACACGCTGTTAAACTCCAATCTATTAGTTTGTCAATGAATGAACGGCTTATTAACTCACGACCCTTGGATTCATAACCCTCCACGGTACCTACGTTGTCAATCGTTTATTTTTCCTTAGTTTTAACATGAGACCCATGAAAATAACAATATCATTTACAATATATTCAAATACACATAATGTCATGTGAAAGTGTGTGGTGGGGGGGGGGGGGGTCAATTGATACATATTTTTGGGAAGCTTGAACGGATAACATTGGGCTACAAAGTGTTTATCTTTTTCCTCTACAGCAACTGAGGGATGTTCTCGCTCTCCCCTGTCTCTCTTTTTTCACTCGACTTTTACGGCACTTTCCTAATCTGAACGGTATTTTGGCATACAAACACAATCATCTTTCAAAACCTTTTTACAACGACCTATTAAGAAGTAGCAGATAGATTTATTATTATTAACTGGGTCATTAAAATGGCATGAAGACTTTGTAGTCGGCGTGAAGAACGATTAATTATAAGAACAAGCGTACACTTTAATTCAAGAAAGAATAATACAAGATAAAATTGTGCTTTATTTTACACATTTATTGCAACAACACGACGTAAACATGTAATATCGGCGTTCTCAAGTGGATAAACAATTAATTCCTCCCGACGTAGCGTGAAATTCGCGACACGTATTGAAACTAGCAGCTAAACTTGAAAATCTTTACAAATTATTCATGAAGCCATTATAGTTTGTGGAATCATCCAAATTGTCTTCCTAAGACACTTATCACATTAGTATCCAGGCTTCTAGTGAAAAACCCTTTTATGAAACAGTTATATACTCCCTGTGCCCGTTGCAGAAGCGTTATTAATTGAGCGATACTAATCAGAAAAAGGCATATATAAAGCTTTATATTCTCAGATTCGGATCAGATCCTTCACTGTCCATTTTGCCAGATGACATATTTCATATGTACAATTATTCGTAGACACTTTTTCTGATTGACCAATTACCTGATATGCTTTTTCAGAGTTTTAAAAATTAAAAAGTAGTTAGGATATAGTGGTTCAAAGTGAAAACAGGTGGAAATGAAAGCACTGCTCATTTATAGCAATTACTCTATTCAAGCAAAAGAACTCACATACACTAAGTCATTGACATCAGGTTAGGGACTAAACTTTATAGCCTTCAAACTTACATATAAAGTAAGATAACCTGTTAACAACTAAATATTAATTGACCTTAGTTGTTAACAGGTTATCTCCCTTAAATATATGCAATTTCGAAGAGGATTGTTTTCATATTCAATCATAATCAAGTCTTGGTCATGAATTGACAAAACATTCACTGGTTCAACTTTTAGAAACAAAATCCAAACAGATGGGCGACGTGGGTCCGTCCGTTTGAGTCATATCTAAGGTGTTGTTGGATGTATTTATTTTAAACATCTCCTCCTAAACCGCTTGACCAATTTAAACCAAACTTTACAGGAATGTTCCGTTGCTGATCTTCTTTAAAACATGTTCAATTAAGTAAATGATATGATGTTGCGGCATCAAAAAGCTGGACTGCTAAATTCTTCTCCTCTTGAAAAACATGGAAGCCAGAAGGCATCAGAAAAGTGGAAAATGACCAAATTTGAAATTCCATTCTGATGAAAGTGCTTTTCTGATTTCGAGATAATTGTGTAGAAACGTTCCTGCATTGACCCGCTACATATTGTTTTCCAATGTTCAAGTCATATTGATTGGTTGAAAGACAGGTAGCAGGTTGTTTACGAAATGTGTTAAATTAAGTTTAAGCTTCAAATAACATATCCTTATCCTTTTAACCAATTTCAACCAACTTTACAGGACTGTTTCTTTCGTGTTCCTCTTTCAAAATTATGCATAGATATCAATTATATTTATACCTAGATTGCTGTGGCATCAGAAAGGCAGTAACATGTCCAAACTTAAAATATCTTATCTTCTGAGTCCGATTCCAAGATAAGTTCTTCCTTGGGTGACTCTTTTAACAAAACATGGTTGTCACTTGGCATCAGAAAAGGTTAAAATGACTACCAATTTATAAATACACTCTTGTAAAAGTTCTTTTCAGATTAAATTTTCAATAAAATTTACAAAAAACGTTCCTTTAGTGACCTCTACATAATTTGTTCAAGCCATTTTGTTTGTTTGATAAAAGTAGTCCTCAGACGGCATCTGAAAAGGGATACAATGAACTTTTGGCTTCAAACTACATGTCCTAAACCATTTGACCAATATCAAACAAACTTTACAGGAATGCTCATTAGATTTCTGGTCCCTCTTTCAAATTGTTCAAGGACTAAATGCATTTTTACATTTTACAAATGTCCTTTGCTGATATGCTATTTCATTTCAAGTGTTCACTCTTTTCAGTTTCATTTTTACCCCGATATTAGCAGTTGCACAGTTGTATTCATAGTATAACCCAAGCTTTCGATTTAGGACCATCTTGACCCCTTTGTTAACTAGAGCATGTTGAAGCCTTGCCAGAATGTTTGTCTTGGTGATATCAAGGCAAAGTTCAAGTTTGACAATGTGATACTCTAAAGGCTGCATTTTTACTCGAGCTTGTTGAAAATTTACGAAACTCTAACTTTAATGGGTATGAATGTCACTGGGTGAAATTTGAGAAAAATCTTGTGAACGCTCTAGATGGGAATATTTGACTGTAGAATAATGAAAGTTTGTCAGAAAGTTTATATATATGATAGTTAAGCAACGGCTTGATATAGCTTATGTCGAAATAAAAAAACAATGTCAGTAGGTTAAATTTAAAAACTAATCTGGTGGACGCACTAGAGGCATCGTCTATAATTCAAGTAAAATGATACCAAGTCGGATTATTTGTCTTGGTGATATCTATGGTTAGTTTGAATATCGGTAATATCAGGTAGAAACTAAGTCTCTAGGCCAAAATAAAATAAAATCTATTGAATACTCTAGAGACTCCATTGTATACTTCAGATTGTTCAAAGACCACGTCACTAGCTAGGCCAAACTTAACATCTTGGGGACTCTTTAATACTAGAAGTCTTATGTTTGACATATTTACCGAATAACTTCTTAAAGTATTGTGAGAGCTACATGGGCCATCAATCTTGTTCTGTATATCGATGTTTATATCACTATAACCTTTGTCAACATTTACATAAAATCTGAATGAAAGGTCTACAGCACATCATGCTATTTGTCAAAAATGTACAAGGGGCAGTCACTAACTATGTGGAAAATGTACAAGGGGAAGTCACTAACTATGTGGAAAATGCCCTTGCAATTGTTGCGGAAACATTAGTTTAGCTAACCCAGGCACGAAATGATCGCTTTTTGGTGTTCATCCTCAATAATGTCATTGTTAACTCTCTAGAGGTCCCTGTTTCCACCAAATCCCCAAGAAAGTTATTCAGTTTATTTATCTTGATATCTAGGCCAAGTTTGAACATGGGACTTGTTGGGCCAAAAATATATAACATATTTAAGAGAAATCTTGCTTATACTCGGGTAGTCGCATTTGTAACTGTAGCATGTTCAAACAGCATTCGATTATTTGTCTTTGTGATATCTATGCAAATTTCAAATATGGGTAATCCCGTGTCAAAGATGAGTCAGAAGGCTAACTTTCAGAAAAATCTTGATAACACTCTAGAGAATATTGGTCATCTCGTGTATAAAACTTTAGAGAATATGAATCATCCCGTGTATAACACTGTAGAGAATACGGGTCATCCTGTGTATAATATTTTAGAGAATACGGGTCATCCTGTGTATAATACTTTAGAGAATATGGGTCATCCCATTTATAACACTCTAAAGAATATTGCCCATACCATGAATAACACTTAAGAGAATATTGGTCATCCCGTGTATAATACTCTAGAGAATATTGGTCATCCCGTGTATAATACTCTAGAGAATATTGGTCATCCCTTGTATTATACTCTAGAGAAGAGGGTTCATCCCGCGTATAACACTTTATCGAATAGGGGTCATCCCGTGTATAACAATGTAGAGAAATTGGGTCATCCCGTATATAACACTGTAGAGAAGTTGGGTCATCCCGTGTTTATTCCTCTAGATAAATTGGGTCATACCGTGTATAACACTCAAAACAATTTTCGTCATCCCGTGTATAACACTCGATAGAATATGAGTCTTCCCGTGCAAAAAAACACTAAAGAATATGGGTCATCCCGTGTATAACACTCGATAGAACATGAGTCTTCCCGTGCAAAAAAACACTAATGAATATGGTTCATCCCGTGTATAACACTCTATATAGTATGGGTTATCCCGTGTATAGCACTGTAGAGAATAAGGGTCATCCCGTGTATAACACTCTAGAGAATAGGGGTCATCCCGTGTATAACACTGTAGAGAATATTGGTCATCCCGTGTATAACACGCTAGAGAATAGGGGTCATCCCGTGTATAACACTCTAGCGACCGCATTTTAAGCTCACCGGAGCACTTGGAAATGTGGTCAGTTGACAGAATGTTGCATTCATTACTGGTTTGGGAAATACCTAAAATCACGCCAGCCGATCTGGCCGCCGTGATACAGCTTTTAATGCCGTTGAAAATGGCTTTATTAAACTCCAGTGGATCAAATCATTTTACACTCTTGCCAACGTTGTGAGATTTAATTATTCCCTCGGTCAACCAAGATGAAGGGGACGTCGTCGGATGTAATTATTTACAACCCTAATCAATGCCGCTCTTGTGTTAACTGTTTTATCCGCCAGCATTGTGTTTAATTCTGGTAAAATAATAAATATCGGGAAATGCTGAAGCGTTGTCCCCATGTAGGTCTTCAGCAAGTATTTTGTTTTTTTGTGGCAGTGAGTGCTGGTGAAATATGGTCAAGAAATTCCACAATCTTAATTTGAAGACTTGACCTCACTTTACGCACATTTCAATTCATCTTTGGTAAAAACTAAATCAGCATGTAATTTTGTACTAATGTTGTGACCTTTTCGAATATAGTGAGTTAATAAAATGCCTTTATATATTATATCAAAAATTATGAACATGACCTTAGCCGATGGTGACAGTTTAAACTTCTTTGGAGGTAAACAACTAGGTCACTATGTCAAATTGAAGAGAATCATACGGTATGTTTTGTTTGACATTGCTTTCGACAATATTGCATTTATGTGACAACATTTCAGGGTTAAGTTACGATTTGTTTGGAATGGTGTTTATCGCCGTATTTCATCAGTAGTTATTGTTATATCACGGGTTTTCCTGGTAAATAACCAGTTTTACCGTTAATTATTCCTGATAGGATCCTAATCATTAATCGTAATTCTCTCCCTGCAACACTGAGCGTCAAGGAGGGAAGCCATTACTACCATTTTTAAAGTCTTTGACCCGACCGGTGATAGATTCCCTGCTCTCAAGACAAGGTTTGTCTATTTTGACATCGGTATATCAGACGTGGTTGCTGCAATTGGGAGTGGCGCCAAGAAGTACCTCACGACTAACATTTCAAGTAGCGCCTAAGTGTGTAACAAAGCAAGCAGCAAAACCTTGTCCTCGGGGCGGACGCTCTGTCCACTAAGTCATTGAATTGGTCGTGAAAAGGCTACAAATAATTCGTATATGTCAGTTTTGAACTGAATCAGATTCAAATGAGTGGTATCTGACGGTTTCGTTGTTAATCAGCTACATATGAGTGGTATCTTATAGTTTAGTAGTGAATAAGCTACATATGAGCGATATCGGACAGTTTGGTCGTGTATCAGCTACACATGAATTATATCTGGCATCTGACAGTTTGCTCGTGAATCAGCTACACGTGAGTGGTATCTGATAGTTTTCTCGTGAATCAGCTACACATGAGTGCTATCAGACAGTTTTGTCGTGATTCAGCTACACATGCGTGGTATCTGACGTTTTGGTAATGAATCAGCTACATATGAGTGATATCTGACAGTTTGTCGTAATTTAGCTTCACATGAGGAGTATCTGACAGTTTAGTAGTGATACAGCTACATATGAGTTGTATCAGACAGTTAGCAGTGAATCAGCTACATATGAGTTGTATCTGACAGTTTGGTATTGAATCAACTACACTTGAGTAATATCTGACAGTAGGATCGTGAATCAGCTACATGAGTGGTATATGTGTTTAGTCGTAAATCAGCTACACATGAGTGCCATCTAACAGTTTTGTGGTAAATCAGCTATAACTGAGTGGTGTCTGACAGTTCTGTCGTGATATGAGTGCCATCTAACAGTTTTGTGGTGAATCAGCTACACATGAGTGGTAGCTGACAGTTTGATTTTAAATCAGAAACATATGAGCGGTATCTGACAGTTTAATACTGAATCAGCAACATATGAGTGGTAGCTGACAGTTTGATCTGAACAAAGCTACATATGAGTGGTATCTGACAGTTTAGTAGTGAATCAGCTACATATGAGTTGTATCTGATCGAATAGTATTGAATCAGCTACACCTCAGTGGTATATGACAGATTGGTCGTAAATCAGCTACACATGAGTGATAGCTGAGTTAAGTCGTAAATCAGCTAAACATGAGTGCCATCTAACATTTTTCTGCCGAATCAGCTACAACTGAGTGGTATCTGACAGTTTGGTAGTGAATCAGCTATATATGAGTGGTATTTGATAGTTTAGTCGTTAATCAGCTACACATGAGTGGTATCTGACAGTTAGGTGGTGAATCAGCTACACATAGATGTTATTTGACAGTTTGGTGGTGAATCAGCTACACATTCACATGAGTGTTATCAGACAGCTTTGTCGCGAATCAGCTACACATGAATGGTATCTGACAGTTTGGTCGTGAATCAGCTACACAAGAGTGGTATCTGACAGTTTGGTAGTGAATCAATTACTAATGAGTGGTATCTGATAGTTTAGTCGTTAATCAGCTACACATGAGTGGTATCTGACAGTTTGGTAGTGAATCAGTTACATATGGGTGATATCTGTTAATCTAGTCGTTAATCAGCTACACATGAGAGGTATCTGACAGTTTGGTGGTGAATTAGCTACACATGAGTGGTATTTGACAGTTTGGTGGTGAATCAGCTACACATACACATGAGTGGTATCTGACAGCTTGGTCGCGAATCACCTACACATGAATGGTATCTGACAGTTTGGTCGCGAATCAGCTACATATGAGTGGTATCTGACAGTTTGATAGTGAATCAGCTATATATGACTGGTATTTGATAGTTTAGTCGTTAATCAGCTACACATGAGTGGTATCTGACAGTTAGGTGGTGAATCAGCTACACATGAGTGTTATTTGACAGTTTGGTGGTGAATCAGCTACACATACACATGAGTGTTATCTGATAGCTTGGTCGCGAATCAGCTACACATGAATGGTATCTGACAGTTTGGTCGTGAATCAGCTAGATATGAGTGGTATCTGACAGTTTGGTAGTGAATCAGCTACACATGAGTGGTATCTGACAGTTTGGTAGTGAATCAGCTACTTATGAGTGGTATCTGACAGTTTGGTCGTGAATCAACTACACATGAGTGGTATCTGATAATTTAGTCGTGAATCAACTACACATGAGTGGTATCTGACAGTTAGGTAGTGAATCAGTTACACATGAATAGTATCTGACAGTTTGGTCGTGAATCAACTACACGTGAGTGGTATGCGTTCAATGAACACTTGGGTTAGTCTATGTATACATGCAGTCTCGCAGATGCGGTTCTGTCCGTTGCAGTCATTATAGACCCATATTAAAGTTCTAATGGAAAAATCCAGATCGAAATATAGTTGCTCCTGTTATAAATTATGACCCTTGCATGCCAATTGTCAGATTGCAATCTTTATCTCAATTAAAGATATATCGATGTATAATGACATCTGATATATCCAAGGGTTAAAGTTGAACCTCTTCTATATCCCTTATTGTAATTCCGTCAAGAAAAGTCAATAAGATCCCGACAGCCTCGCTGGTGTAGAGGTAAATCGTCCTCAATGGGTGATCGAGGTGGCGGGTTCGATGTCCGGTCGGATCATACCAAAAAAATTTAAACTGGTGATAAATCAGAATTGTAAGCCAGTATTGACGCTCTCTGTTGAGGGGTTATTTACGACTGACTCGCTGATGTAAGGATAGATGAACGAATTGTACTGATAACTTACCCATGAAACGCGGTAAATATAACTGAAGTAAATGTTGAAAGCGGCTAAAAATAACATACAAACAAACAATAATACCTTTAAATCGTCAGGCACGGTTCACATGTCTATGAATAGTATCGATGATTATTTATAATATTGACGTTTCATGCGGGTGTCCTCGTCCAATAACAATGCTGACCAGCATCGTATTAAAATACGTCAAATAATGTGTAAATACCGGACAGAAAGGGTAGACCTGTTGTAGGGAACTAATTCGGTATTTTTAATAAATAAATAAACAATGGGTGATTTAAATGATACCGGCAATAAGGATATATTGTTATATAGTTTAGAATTTGAGATACTGATATGTGTGTATGTGCTCCCTATACTAGCGGTAACGACGCTCACTGCGAATGTTTTTGTGATTTATGTGTTTAGTCAGAAAGGATTTAGAAACAGTACAACTTTGTTATTTATTTTCATTGCGGTATCCGATTCCTTTGCCGCTATGGTGAATCTACCAACTTTTATTGCAGTTTATAAAGATTTTCTTCCAACACTAAATAACACATTAAATACGACGGATACCTCCCTTATGTCAATAACTATAAGCAAAACGCTTTGTAGATCATACTGGATATGTGTGTATTTGACAAGGGTTTTTCAATTCACGTCATCCTGGTTAACGACGTACTTAGGCATCCAGAGATGTATTTCTGTGAAATATCCGTTTCAAAGAAAAGTACGTTTTACAAAACGAAACAATATTATTGTATGTGCTGTTACTGTACTTTCTGCTTTGATCCTTCATAGTGTGTTTTTGGTAAAGGATACAGTGACTAACGGTGAATGTGTTTTTAGGATAGAGATGCCATGTTATGAAACTTGTATATACCTGCTCGCAAGACTCTTAATAGATCACATTAGTCCGTGTGTATTGTTAACCACCACCACGGTATTGCTAGTCCGCCAGCTATACGTCAAAGAAACAAGCGTTATAAGTCATACACAAGAAAATAGACAAGTTTCAAAAACAGTCATAATGATTGCCGTTGTTTTCTTGATACAGGAAGTTCCCCATAGGTTGTTTGTACTCGGTTCTTTTACAAAGTTGGCTTTCGATATTCCAGATGTTTCCATTAACAGGATAGTCATATATTTTCGCATAATTGACATATTAATGGTTCTATCATTCACCGCAAATTTCTTTATCTATGCTATTTGGAATAAGAGATTCCGGGCAACATTGCAGAATGTTCTACGGTGTAAAGTATCCAGCATATCCAACGCATTCAGTTCGCAACCTACTGGACATGTGGTGCCGCCAAGAGGGCATGAAATGGAAATGCAGCCAATGGGTGGACAGTAGATTATTGTTGTATGTTACCAATGGTTGAACATTGAATAGGACTCTCTGAAGACATTAAGCTCTTCCCAAACAGACAGACGCTTTCTGACGCCTCTGCAGCAGTCAGTTTTTGTAAAGATTCAGACTAACATAAGATTAAATCCACGACATACGAAAACCGACCTTTGTCAGCCTGCGAACAGCGGTCATCCGTATCAGCATGAGACAGGCGATCATCTGTTTAAACCTTCGACCAGCAGTCATCTGTACCAACCTGTGATCAGCGGTCATGACTATCATATGTGACCAGCGGTCATCTGTATCAGTCTGCGACCAACTGTCATGCGTATCAGCCTGCGACAAGCGGTGATAAGTATCAGCTTGCAACCAGCGGTCATCTGTCTCAACCTGCGACCAGCGGTCATCAGTATCATCCTGCGACCAGCGGTCACCTGTTTCCGCCCTTGACCAACAATCATCAGTATCAGCCTGTGACCAG
Source organism: Serripes groenlandicus (assembly GCA_031761405.1). NCBI lineage: Eukaryota > Metazoa > Mollusca > Bivalvia > Cardiida > Cardiidae > Serripes > Serripes groenlandicus. The sequence continues at coordinate 725,035 of JASEVX010000019.1, forward strand.
CGGTCATCTGTATCAGCCTGTGATCATCGGTCATCAGTTCCGCACAGTCTAATCAGGGCATGACCTGTTTAACATATAGCCTTACACGAATACTTAAATGACTTGAGACTGCCTCGATGACGTAGTGGTTATAGCGTACGCCCCGGGAGCGGGAGACACGGTGTGATTCCGGTTAGGTCATACCAAAGACTTTAAAAGTGAAAGTGTGGCTAATGAACTGTAATGACCTAACAATGATTACAAAAGATTACACGGTCGGTATGAGTCAAACTTATTGAGTTCTAATCTTAAAACGATGATTCATTATCTTATTGAAATCAGACCAAAATACTTGGCTCACTTTAAACATACCTTACATAATTATATACATACAGAATAACCTTCTGATTTACAAATATACATGTTATAGGCAAACGGGTCTGGCCACAAGTGTTTACAACTTAGATACGGCCACCTCTTTAATAAATACAAACATTTATATGTTGTCTCTAAATACGAATTCGATAAATAGTTTGTACCTAGCTTTTTATTAGACTTCGCTTGACATAAGACCCAAACAACCGAAACATACATTTGTACCTCAATAAGAGACCACCTGTTTTAAGAGACCAGTTACAGCATTCTTCTTGGGTGGTCACTTTATACAAGTTTGACTGAAGTTTATATCTAGCTTTTTATTAGACTTCGCTTGTGGAGAGTTTGCTACTGCAGCGAATTTCAGGTCTGGTTTTAATGAGATTTTATCAGAGGCCCTTAAATCTAAAGATATCGAGGCAAGATGACTTTTGATAACATTGCGGCTAAAAGTAGAAATTGCGCACAGTGAACAATTTCTTCTTTTGCAACAATGTTTTCAACACTATACAGATATCTTTTAATATATGTGTACAATATTGTAAATGTCGCTTGTTTCAGATGTGTGGTATGTGGGATGTAATGTTTACTGTTTATCACAGTCAAAGTTAATTCCAGGAACGTAAATATATACGTCCCTGTTAATAAGTTATGAAATATCATATCATGTTTTTCACAGTCAGTGTTAATATTATGAAATATCATATTATGGTTTACACAATCAGTGTTAATAATATTAATATCATATTATGGTTTATACAGTCAGTGTTAATACTATGACATATCATATCATGGTAAGCATCTGCGCTTGACAAAACACTTTTGAAAACATTGCAACTAAATGAGAACTTGCTCATAATGAGCACTTTCTCTATTTCAAAATCATTCTGTAAATATATTTTCGTTTACAGAGAATATCTATATGTATTGCCTGTATGTTTTCAAATTTGTCTCCTGTATATATTTTTTGGAAAGGGTGAAACTTATTGTTTACAGACTAAGCTCAGAGTCATAAATCAACAGAGTTTAAGATAAGATACGTATCTCATGCTATAAAGTCTTTATTTTATCATCTAAACCTATGTTGTGTGTACTCAAACGAATCGTTTATAACATATGATTTAATTAGGTAAAACTATTATGAAACAATCTTCCTTACCTTGGCGTCCAAGTCGTAAAAGGGTATCATGCGATCGGTGTAAATATCAACCCTTTCCCATATATATACAACAAATCTGCATCAGACGATTTTGAAAATCATTAAGGTAAACATATGGATATTATCTAACAATGAAAGTATAATTAATGAAAATAGTTGAAAACATTGTGGCAAAAGAAGTAACTTTTCATTATAAGCAATTTCTCTCTTTGCCATACATTTCCTCAAAGTCGACTGCTTCAATTGCGTCAACATGCGTCTGCATGTAGGAAATTATTAAAAGGTACATCAATGAAAATGACATTGATAATTGTTACGATGTAGTACAGTCATACTATGCAGTCGCTGGTAACATTCATGTGCCCGTTCGTGGACAAAATGTACAAGTTGGCATTTCTGAACAGTGTATGTTCAGATCAAAGTATAAATCTAGATGGCAAAACAAGTTTCTAACAAGCTTGTGTAAGTAATATGTGAACACCTTTGATCTTCAATAGAGGGGATGTACAGGCTATTCTGCATCTACATTGTTCACAAACGCTAACTTGAATCTTTTCACATAGATGTGAGGATCATCTCTTTTTAAAAACGTATGTGTATAATAGTTTCAATATATTGATTGTTTGTGGTTTAACTCCATTTTAACAACCTTTCAATCATACCACAGCTTCAAGTTAACATACCCGTGTGTTTCCAGACGAATGACGCGTGTGGCATTGACTTTTGCCAAACAACTGAAATAATGTTAGCTGAGTTTGGGTTCAAACTCACAGCCCTTGTGTTGACAACCCGGGTCGCTACCGGGACTCAATTTAATCCGGCAAGTACTGTTTTCTGATCTACTTTTAGCTCGTGTGATTTTTAAAAAATAAATAAATGACGAGCTATTGTAGTCACTCGATCGTCATCGTTGTCGTCGGCGTTGGTAAAGTTTTGTATTAAGGTCACTTACATTAAAATATCAAAGCTATCATTTTGAAACCGAACCCACGTTCCGTTTCCTATCTTAGAAGGTTTATTTTGTATGTCGTGCTTTATTTTTCTATTTAAAAAAAATAAACCAGCTCAAATACTTGCCAATAAATGATGTGGCTTTTCAATATATCGGTTATTTAGCTTTTGGATTTTAAAGCATAATGCATGCTACGACTTTAAAAATGGTAGTAATGGCTTGTCTTCCTTGGCGTTCAGGATTATTACAACTAACAGATGCTGGTAGGCTAAATGGACCAGTAGTATTGGTAGATAACCCGTGAAACGCCGTGATATAACTGAATAATAGTTGAAAGCGGCGTAAAACACCATACAAACAAAACTAAAGCATTTTACGTCATTCAATGAATACACAGAAAACCTGCAGTTTGAAACATAGAAAATAATGAAATTCAACGAGGGAACATCGTTTATGGGCTCGGTGATTTCCGTATGACGTCGGTATTTATTTACAGTATTCGGTTATTTCCGTCAAAAGTAGTACGGAATGGTATTTTCCGTCGACTAGTCGGTTATTTTCAGATGAATAATATTTTGCAATGTTTGACATTTCCATACCATTGTAATGTAGCATTGGCTTTTATGGTCTTTTTGAGAGTTTGTTTTGATAAATATTTATAATTTCTTCTATCATTTACATAAATTTCCAGAAAATCTATCGACCCCATTTTTTGTTTATCACAATGCCGTCAAATCGCTCATTGTGGAATTTAAAATGAAACGAGTTATGTGGGATATAATTAGACACCTATTTTTTCATAACATTCTTTATATTTGTTTTCTATTATGAAATCTCCTATTTAACAATAAATGATGAGTTTAACTTAATGCCTTATTTTAAAAGAAACCAAATAGTTATGATTTTGTAGGTTATATGATTAAACGTAACAATACGAGGTGTATTCTGTAAACTGACAAGTCTACTTTACTGTATAACTGATGTATACATGTATATTAGTAAGTATATCTCAAACTAGCTCTGCTCATTGTACAGCTCTGATAAAAGTCAAAGAAATTTACCTTACTGGGTCTTCATGTACAAACATCTCATAGAATAATGTGTTGATATCCTTGATCAGGACTTACCTATTCGTAAACATAAGTATTTGATCACGTAGTGTGGCCACTTTAATAACATAATGAGTCACGTACGTCCAATGAAAACTCTCATTCGGAGGTTTTTGAATTTAACCCTTTCAGTACCGAATTGGCTAAATTAGGCTCTTCCATGTTCAAAGTCGGACAGTTCCATTGTAATGGAATAAGAGATTTGGGATATTTGTATAACTTAAAGGCTTACGATAATGATATCAGGTGAGACAGTTTTACGAGCTGACTAACCTGAATATGTAATATTTTCAAAAACCTAAATATTGAAAATAGCGCTTAATGAGTTAAGAGAATTACGATCCAATGACATTTGTGTAATTTCGAATATTTGTCGTAACCGTTCTTCAGAGACATTCATAATGATTGTGTTACCAGAAAGCGAACAGGGACGATCATGATCAGCGGCCGCAAAGACTGATCTGGATCTTCGAGTGTCCCATAATCTCCAAGGTCGGTTTTCGTATGCCGTGCATCAAATGACATTCCCCATTTATCGAGAAAATGCAGTCTGGTGAAATAATGGTCATATTATATATTTGTATCATATTATCAAATGTCAGATTTTCATATAATCAAATGTCATTTTTAAGATAATATCAAATGTCAGTTTTTGCTATTTTCATTAGACCAACATTTTTCAGAACTATGTATATACTTTCTATTATTAACTCTATAAATTGTGCTGTTTAATATCTAACAAAGAACAAAAGATTGGATTAAGTGAACATGTAGTCTCATTCCGGTTTATACTCTCTAACGGGTCGACATAACATACGGCCCAATACCTGCATGTGTCTTCTGAAGGTTTTACGGCATTGTGATTCACTATAAATAGACCTGATTTTTTGTCAAATGGTTAAAGAAAATATGTGAAAAAATAATAACCTCAGTCAGATGTTGAGCTACTTGAATGCCTAAAAATGGCTAGATAGAATTCCTTTACAGTTTGATAAAAGCCAGAAGAAATACAGTTCTAAATTAAAATGAGTTTTTAAAAAGCATCTCTCCAACATATATTTAGTAAATTAGAAATAAGTTATAAGAGATATGGAACGCCGGCACTGTCTTCTGAGTAATAAAACTCTATGTTTTGTATTATGTCATGTACAAGTTCTTTACATGCTGTGCAAACGTATTTATATTATGTCAGTATATCGTTATATGTGTGGTTTTGTACTTATATTCTGACAGTTATTATCGTATTAAGTAGATACATCTTTATAATATGTAGATACATCTTTATAATATGTAGAAACATCTTAAAAATATGTAGATACATCTTTATAATATGAAGATACATCTTTATAATATGTACAAACATCTTAATAATATGCAGATACATCTTTAAAATATGTGGATACATCTTTATAATATGTAGTTACATATTTATGATATATAGATACATCTTAATAATATGTAGATACATCTTTATAATATGTGGATACATCTTTATAATATGTGGAAACATATTTATAATATGTGGATACATCTTTATAATATGTGGATACATCTTTATAATATGTAGATACATCTTTATGATATGTAAATACATCTTTATAATATGTATATACATCTTTATAATATGTAGATACATCTTAATAATATGTAGATACATCTTTGAAATATGTATATACATCTTTATAATATGTGGAAACATCTTTATAATATGTAGAAACATGTTAATAATACATCTTTATACTATGTACAAACATCTTAATAATATGTAGATACATCTTTATAATATGTAGATACATCTTTATAATATGGAGATACATATTTATAATATGTAGACACATCTTTATAATATGTAGATACATCTTTATAATATGTTGATACATCTTAATAATATGTAGTTACATCTTTATGATATGTAGATACATCTTAATAATATGTAGATATATCTTAATAATATGTAGATACATCTTAAAAATATGTGGATACATCTTTATAATATGTAAATACATCTTTATAATATGTGGATACATCTTTATAATATGTGGAAACATATTTATAATATGTGGATACATCTTTACAATATGTAGATACATCTTTATAATATGTAGATACATCTTTATGATATGTAAATACATCTTTATAATATGTAGATACATCTTTATAATATGTAGATACATCTTAATAATATGTAGATACATCTTTAAAATATGTAGATACATCTTTATAATATGTGAAAACATCTTTATAATATGTAGAAACATGTTAATAATACATCTTTATAATATGTACAAACATCTTAATAATATGTAGATACATCTTTATAATATGTAGATACGTCTTTATATCATTTTAGTTTTACTATCATTTGAGCCGTCTCGCGAGAAAACAAACATTGTGAACTCTGCCTAAAGTGTCGACCGGATCAGCCTAACCATACCGCGAAGGCTGACCCTGATATACACTTTTTACCTCCTGTTGACCTTCTGTTTCAGGAATCATTACTTTATACGCCTATTACCCTGAGACGGAATGTGTCGGCCCGGATCAGTCTGCGCGGATTGCGCCGACTGATCCGGGTCGATACATAACGCAGGGTCCATAATGTTGGTTTTCTCGCGGGACGGTTCATTTAGTCAATGTGAAGGATGTTTGGCACTTTCGGTCATTTTGGTTGCATCCTTGCGAAGTCTATAACAAGCTCATGCATGTTAACACTCATGTCTATATATAGACATTGCCGCTCTAAACTGTCACCGTCTACACTAACCATTGTTAAATGATAACATTTTAAATATATTTACCATAACATGGTTATAAGTTTATGAAATATATCTCAATTTGAATGATATACCGGCTCTTATATCGAATGGCCTGAGTGATTAATTTATACACACCTGGACGACAAATCGTAATATAAGAGCCGGTATATCACTCAAAATAAGATCTATTTCAATTCTAGAACGTTTTATAACTTAAAGGGATACAACTTAGGGGGAAACTATGAAATCACGTGTAGGCTATTATATCTGTATTCGCCTTTGTATTTGTTTTGGAAATATTCTATTTGTTCAACTAACTGAACATTTTTAAATCAATTTATTAACAATCTATTAACATGTTCATTTAATTATACTTTTTTTCAAATTTTCATATACTCATCATAGGTATTTTTGTCACTGTCTCATGCTAACATAACGTTTTTGACCGGTAAACAATATGCTGTTACATGGCACGTGCGTTTATAATGTTGGTTATGCATGTGAAAATTGTATGAAAAATACGCGGAAGGCAATTTCAACAGCCAAAAATAGTTTAGAAAGATAAACCGTGTGATATATCTTGCTTAAATCCTCTTTGTGTATAGAAGAGGAATGGTCAATAGTGTTAGAATATATGATAATTATTTTGTTTCAAAACAAAAACAGGTTAGAAAAAACTACAGTTTTTGTTTGTTATCAAGACAGACATTCTTTTTATTAGGAGTTTTTATCACATCTACTGTTGGGACTACTTAAAATGTTTTGTTCATATGTTAGTTGTTATATTGTTTGGACTTAAAACGCTTTACATTTCGTTTCGGTTAAGCGTTTCTAGTCATCCACCTTTAATTGGAGATTTAAGCCTTTACCTGATACGGACTACTGCTTACTAACTTACAGACTTGATAGGAAATGATTAACCGATCGAAATGAATGGGATCTCATTTTCCATCGGTCTTCTCGAACCAGATCCAATACTATAATTCTTGTCTTGATCTTTACAAACGGACCCTGCTCGTAAAATGTGCATACGAGGTAAATAGTTTGTATCAGTTATATATAATTCAAAAAGCTAAGTGTCGTGTTTTACACCAAACTATTGCTCTTTTTATCCAGGTAAAAAGAAAGAGCCCTATGCAGTTATAAAACAAACATCTCCGTTTACCTGCAAACCCACTATTGTACATAAATAATTTCATATGCTTCAACTTTTCCCAATGTTTTCAAAACGTTTAAAACCTTAAATTTATATTGATTTCAAAAGCGACTTCTTGCATTCCATATATTCCAACCACAACTTCTCCGAAAAGACTTACTGATATACACACAACCTTTTATTATGTTAATGTTTATATGTTTATTGGCTATAAGTATGTACTATTTGAAGCTAAATAAAGCTATGAGCCATCCAGTGAGAAAACCAACATTGTGGACTCTGCGTAAAGTATCAACCCGGATCAGCCTAAGCATGCCCTGCAGGCTTACCCGGATAGACACTTTTCGTCTCCTGTGGATTTTCTGTTTCAGGAATCATTACTCTATAACTCTATTCCCTGAGACGGAATGTGTCGCTCCGGATCAGTCTTTTCGTACTGCGCAGGCTGATCTGAATCGATACATGATGCAATGGCCATAATGTTGGTTTTCTCGGCTAATATTTTATGTTTTGCTGTGTTATGTGTATGCACTCCTGATGTGATCAAAGAATGGGATTGTCTTTTGCTCTCTCTCTCTCTGTCTTTCTCTCTCTTTCTCTCTCTCTCTATATATGTATATCTTTTTCTCTATGTATTGTTCTCTCTCTCTCTCTTTCTCTCTCTCTGTCTGTATGTCTCTCTTTCTCTATGTCTTTCTTTCTCGCTCTGCCTCTCTCTGTCTGTCTCTCTCTCTGTATCTCTACCATGTCTCTGTCTCTCTTATCTCTCTCTGTCTCTGTCTCTATATATCTCTCTCTCTCTCTCTTTCTATGTCTCTATCTTTCTCTCTATCTCTCTCTCTCTCTCTCGCTATCTCTCTCTCTCTATCTATCTCTCTCTTTCGTTCTCTCTCTCTTTCTCTCTCTCTCTCTGTCTCTCTCTCTCTCTGTCTCTCTCTCTCTCTCTCTCTGTCTCTCTCTGTCTCTCTCTGTGTGTGTCTCTCTCTCTCTCTCTCTCTCTCTCACTCTCTCTCCCTGTCTCTCTCTCTCTCTCTCTCTCTCTCTATCCCTATATCTGTCTCTCTCTTTAGTATAGTTAATCATACCATGTCACGTTGAAATTGTTAATATATGTCTTTTACAAAAACATTCATGTACCTTGTTGGTTTGAGTAATACAGTTTATGTTATGTTAAAACGTTTTTGCCGGCCGCACACACAGGGTTAAGGCGGCCTTGGTTCAACAGTTACAAAAATAGCAATGGCTTCCCAAAACGTCCCACACTCTGCCGCTTATCTTAGATGTATTCGTGTCCACGTGTACACTTGTTTTAGAACTCCAATCACATCAGGAGTTCTTTCTTGGAAAAATAAAGAAAAGATCAATGTATAGTATGATGCTTAGATATGTGTTTTTTTGTATGTGTTTATAAACTCTCTGAAATATACTGTATTGTATTAAATCAATGCTATAAAATCAGTAACTAGTTTCTTCATTTTAAGCTCCACTGGCTGAAAGCCAGTCGAGCTTATGTCATGGCGAATTGTCCGTCGTGCGTGCGTGCGTGCGTGCGTCCGTACGTCAACCTTTTGCTTTAAACGACTTCTGCCCCCTAATCATTTGGCCAATTAGGATGAAACTTCATGGAAGCATTCTCAATGTTTTCTCCTCAATTTTTTCAATTTTATCGAATCTATGCAAAATTCTGGTATCCATGGCAACCGAAAGAAAACACTTAAAACTTCTTCCCCTCCTAAACTGGTTTGCCGCTTTTCAAATAATCTTGTTAAAATGTTCCTTGGATGACCTTCTATCAAATTTTATTTAAGGCATGTTGATTGATCGAAAAGCAAAATTGGTGACACTCTACGAGATTCCTTTTAAGCCATGTGGATTGGTACAAAACAGGGGGCAGTGCTGTTTAATGAATTATTTTTTACCTAATGGCAGTGGAGCGATACTTGCCCTCTTGTTAAATTAACCTTCAACCGATGTGCTTGTGTGTATACACGTGACGAAACTTTCGAAGCGAATGACACCTTGATGAACGACAGTAAATGACGTAATGTATTCTAGGAAACGTAGAATTACCGATATGTGTATATGCGACAATAATCTAGAGTCCAAAACGTCTAGCTATTACATTTTAAAAATTGAATGTTAACGTATTTCGATTGTATAATTAAATACAAAGTTGGTTGGATATACATGTAACGTCTGCGTTATTCTATCGAACAAAGAGGTTGTTAGTTGTTTCACTAATCGTTTTATACGCTGATTTTTAATTTACCCAACTTTCAAAGAAAATGATTGAGACTGGTGTTTTCTGTCTGGCAGATCTTAGGTAAGGTCCAGACACGTGTGTCTTGATACAGAAATGTTGTCAGGGGATTCAGCAAGCATGTGCTGGGCGAGGAGATCAAGTGTGTGCGAACTGTCACACAATTATAGTTGTAACGCTGTTCTCACGTTTGATCAACCTTTGAGGTGGAAAGCTGTTCGACAGCAACAATTAGACTGTAACAGTGCTAGATTAAATCAAAGCGCCGAAGGCACTCTAGTGGCGAAAATGTGGTTGAAAATTCTGCAAAGTAACCAGCAGTATCTCAGTGTAGGCCTTGCGGTTTTCAATAAAAGTGCACTCTGGTACGGGTAAATTTGATTAAAGCTCCATCATTTGACAGTATAATAATGTTCGTTTACAGGCCATTGAACAACCCTTTCCAACATTCAACAAATGCGCAAAGGAAGAGCTGCTCCTATTGATAAATTTAGTGTAGCATTATATTCTATAAAGTGTTTCATAGCTTCCTCACTCCAGTACTGACTACTTCACAAAACATTCTTTCCAAGCAAGTGGCTGCTTTACACAAAGACTGTTAGCCCATTGATGGAAGACGAATGCCGCTTGTCACAGTGACCTTTGGCAAACGTCGGAAAGAATGTTGGCCGTGCTAGGGTTCGAACTGACAACCCCTGGATTGGGATATTCCAAATGTCATCTTCTTCAGATGTGTTGAACGTGGGAATGGGTTAAAGATTACCTGATTCTCATTCTTAAACCTTCCCCACATACAGACGCTATCTGACGAGAAGCCGGTTTATTACTTTTGTTAGAAGGTTTAAATGTATGATAATTTCGGCACAAACTTGCTTTAGCAGGGGATGCCTGCTTCTTCTTCACAAATGTATGGGCCGAGCAGTTATTGTCATGATCTTACAAGAAGCTAGCTCAAAACAAAAAGCTTCTTTTTATTGTCGCGTAGTATTTTCTTTAGTTATTTTCAATAAAATAAATTAATTTAGGAAAACATCTCAGCAAGTCTACATTTCTTCCGATTGAATCAAAATATTTTCGATTTATCTCCAACTCGGTTACAAAATATATCTTTATAGTAGGATTTTACTTCGAAAAGTGTTAAATAAATGTATTTTTACTATATTCAACATAGAATCTAAGAATAATATAATGATTTCTGAATTACCTCCCTTTATTTTCAAATCAACCAGTCTTATCATCTTAACGCTTTCATATATTGCAACAATTACAAAATAAAGCGTTTATAATATTGAGATTAAAAAATTATCGAAAACATGTCTGGAAAGCTATTTATAGGACATTTTGGAATTTCCAGACGCATGCGTGATACTTCGCATTGCTGATAAAACGCGCAATTATATGTATTATCTGCCCAAACATGAAGAATGCTAATATTTACATCGTTTAACTCAATGTAGATCGTAAGCTCGATACATCTCAAATATTAGTATCAATCCAGTGTAATGTGAGATTTTGTATATCTGTGAGATTGTGTATATATTGTACGAATGCGCATGCGCACCGGAAGTACGACACAGTGAGCATGAAAGCCGTGAAATTTACGTGACATTAGAATATTGAGTACATTTCAGTGCTAAAAAAATCTTTTAAACAATAAGGGTAGGTGGATAAATGTCCATCGTTGTAGTAGAAAATATTTGGTGTATTAGGGTTTCAGTGTCATTGACTTTTATCTCTAATGCAACTAAATTAAATCCATATAATTTGTATTTCGAAACCATAGGTAACACTGTATATGTTTGACTGATAAAGCAGTAATTTAAATGACCTATTTTTGTCAACATATGCAAGTCAGTCACCAATTATTTTTATGCATAAAAGATAAGCATTTATCAACAGGACAAATTATCATAACTATGCCTATACAAAAGTTCTCCAGTCTGAAACAAATATGTGAGGATTTCATATGTGTGCAGTGCATAGATCTTAGAGCTGCATACACTATAAAGTACACATATACGAAAAGATATTACCACTATCAGGAAAGATTACATAAAAATTTCATTATAAAATGATTATGCTTTAAAACTAGCTATTGGGAATATAATCATAATGCTAATCAGACCGAAATATATAAATTTGCAGATGTCAAACGGATATTTATCTTCATGTGTATGTAAAAAATACGCTCAGGTTGTTTTTCTTATAGCACCACTCAAACAGACTCTGACCTCATTTATTTTTGTTAAGAATTACGTGAGCTAATCCAAATAAAACAGACTTTTTATTGCTCGTTTTATCATCTAATATTCGGTTTACCTAAAATACGTATGGATATTTTTCGGCGAAATGGGTGAAATGGAGCAGAAATTTTGACATGGAGATCTCTGCATTTGCGAAATGAAGAATTCTAGTCTAGATTTAGCGAAATGAATAGTTTTGCTAATCGAAAGGTATCTTTATTGGGGAATAAATGAAATGTGGAATAAATGTTGCGAAATGGAGAGTTCTGCATTACATTTTGCGAAATTAATTAGTCTGATTATCGAAAACTAGCTATATTCGGGAATGAATTAAATGTCAACTAAATATTGCGAAATGGTTTTTAATTGGTAAATAGATTACATCATCAATGTTTAATGAAATATCCCCGACTAATTAGTGTCAACTTTCTCCATAAAGTTTTAAACGAACGTATGTTCATATTTCTATTGAGAGCAATGTTTCCTAAAGGTGATTATTTATTTTCACATGTAGATAGATTATGTAAGTCGGAGTAGATTTCGCTCAATCACAAACCTTATTTAAGCCAGGAACTAGGATTTTTTTTTTTTAATTTGAGACTGTCCATGTCTTAATGGTGAAATTGGAAAATAATTATCTTTTGAATAGTCAAACATTGAAAATTTGCAATTGAGCTGGATAAAGTATGCTTTGATATTCATTATAATAAAATAAAAATGGTCTGTTCTTTGTGTCAAAATTTCCATTCCGCAGGCGTATTGCCTCCTTTTCGCCAGCTTAATACCTCCATTTCGCCAGCGTATTACCTCCATTTCGCCAGCCCAGTACCTCAACTTTCTAGATGTATCGTGCTTTTTTAAGCTATGGTTAAACGGTTTATGATTTATAAAGTATATATAATCCAGAAACATCTTCCGAGGTAAATGGATTCTTTCTAACATAGAATATTTAGCCCATTGGTGGAAGACGAATGACGCTTGCCAAACTGACTATTATCAATCATTGGAATAATGAAAACCAGAGCTGGGGTTCGAACCAACGACATTTGTTTGATGGCCGTAGCTCCTCGTCGTTACCGAATGAAAGCTCGAAAAAGATTGTTCCGAAAGTTGATCGATTTAACCTTATCCTTCTTTGAGTGACTTTATACCGTGACACCGCGTTCGTGTACTTCAACTTAAATTGTGTAAGGTGCATATTTATATCAGTCTGCACGTTCATTCAATATGACCTTGATCTGCATTGCTCTTCGGTTTTGTAGAGGTAGGGCGTTCGTCTCGGGTGTGGGAGGTCACAGGTTCGATCCACGGCCGGGTCATTACATAGACTTACAGAATGGGAGTAATAGCTGCCATGATATAACTTAAAAAGCGTTTACACCTTACAACACTGTTTCAGTAATATCACGGCGACTAGATCCTATAACTTTGTTTGTCATGACTCTCCACACAACATTGTTGGGTATGGCACAAGTCACAATGCCACTTGACAATCATCGGAATGTTAAAGGGGCCGAGTCTGAGATCGATCTCACTTCTCCTGGATCGATAGCCATTGTTGTTTCCGACTGGGTGGCTATTGCGGAGTGTCTCCTGTTTGATGCAATTACATGTTTAGAAGGACCTAACGGTATTTAACACTTTCCCAAATCTGTACAAACAAATCTACAACAGGCGTTTTTGAAATCACCCGGGAAATTATAGACAATCCGTATTGATTGGAGTTGAAAACATTGTAAAATATGTAGAATTTCTTTTTATGTTAAGCTGTCTTCAAAGGTCATCTGCTTTAGATGCGTAATAATGAATTTATTTGTGGCAAATGGTTAAAGCTGAACAGAATTTGTTTGCTTTTCAATGAATCGCAATAGCAAATGCAAATAACAATATCATCTACAATATATTCAAATACACATAATGTCACGTGAAAGAGGGGGGGGGGGGGGGGGGGGGGGGCTCAATTGATACATATGTTTGGGAAGCTTGAATGGATTACATTCGGCTACAAAATGTTTATATTGATCTTTTTCCTCTACAGCAACGGACGGTTGTTCCCGTTCTCTCTTTTTCACTCGAATTTTACGGCACTTCTTAATTTTAACGTTATTTTGACATAACAACACAATCATCTTTCAAAACCTGTCTACAACGCCCTTTTAAGAAGCAGCAGATATATTTATTATTATTAACTGGGTCACTGAAACGGCATGACGAAAACATACAACTCCAAACTACAATAATTTACGAATGTTGGCTGTTGTAGGAACATAAATCAGAAAATGTCTTCGTTCCTGTAATTTGTTAGTTAAATTGTTCGCGAACAATGATATTCTTCGTAGTCGTCGTGAAGAGCGATTAATTTTAATAGTTGTTCTTGTTATAAATTCTAACCCTAGCATTTCAAAGGTCAAATAGTAATCTTTATCTCAATTATATTTATGTATATTGACATTTGACATATCCCAGGATTAAAGTCGAACCTCTTATATATCCCTTATCGTAATCCCGTCATGGAAAGTCAATAAGATCCCGACAACCTCGCCGGTGTAGTGGTAAATTATCTTCATCGGTAGCGGGAGGTTGTGGGTTCGATGTCCGATCGGATCATGCCAAATATGTTTAAAGTTGTAGTTAATTGGAATTGAATTCATCCATGCGCTCTCGAGTGTGGAGATATTTACGACTTACTCGCAGGTGTAAGAATAAAAGGACGAATAGTACTGGTAACCTACCAAGGAAACGCCGTGATATAATTGAAGTAAATGTTGAAAGCGGAGTAAAATACCATACAAACAAACAATAATTTCAAACTATCTGTGGTACGTAGTAAAGCAGAGAATGCTTGTCTTAACACAGTAAACTCACACAGGGTTGTTGTGTATTGTAGTTGCACGGGATGTGCGCTCGGGTATGAGTATATATAAGGTATTCGCTCGTTAGACTGCTTACACAGAATGTTATTCGATTATTTTGAAAGTTATATTGCTTTACACATTAAACGAAGTTGAGTTCCGTTAGCCTGATTACCCTAGGGCTATTCTGAGAAACACTGGTTGTTTCGCGCATGCCACGGATGCACGGTTCCTCTTTAAACAAAGGGGGGGGGGGGGGTATGGGGCGGCAAGCACCCTTTTGATGGGAAACACATGTATGTAAAGCTTGATAATCGCAAATTACTTACTTAGTATATGTACAAGATATTATGTCAAAACCTAAGTTGGTGGATTGGGATAACCTTAATACATGTAAATGTATGTATGTCAATATGCATGCGCTGTTTACGCATAGTGGTCGCTCTGTCTAACCATAGAGCGATCGTCTTGGCCGTTGCATATAAGGTGTTGTTGTTTTGTATTTGAGAAGGTGTTCAGACTATCTTTAAATCGTCAGGCAGGGCTTACATGTCTATGAATAGTATCGACGATTATTTCTAATATTTAATCTTCATGCGGGTGACCTCGTACAATAACAATGCTAACCAGCTTCGTATTCAAATACGTCAAATAATGTGTTAGAACCGGACAGAAAGGACAGACCTATTGTAGGGAACTTATTAGTCGCCGGGCAGAAGCCCGCGACTTCTATTTTTAATAGCTTTTCGGAAATCACATGGGAGGGCGGCTTATTATTAGAAAGAAACAAATCTAGATGATTTGAACATATTACAATTGTGGTTGTTTACGAACACTAATAAATGACACATCTAAAATGAAATAAATATTCCGATTTTTTAATGTTTGCAGTTTTTTTTATTTCACTCGCATTTAAGTTTTTTGTCTTATTTACGAAGACAAAAGTGGTCCCTTCAAGACGTGAACCAACACCCCCTAATGCAGACTCTTATGTGTCATCATTGACGTCAATTTCGGATTCTCCTTTTAATAGCAATTTTAACTTACTAAATGTTGTTTTCATGTTCAAAGAGATGTCTTGATTTGTGTAGAATTCATTTAATAATGTTAATCCATGAATATCTAAAGTAGGAACTGTTTCTAAGCTAAATATAGACCCTATTCTGTTGTGTAGGTTCGTGACCTTTAACATCGATTTTCGCGCATGCGCATTTCGATATGAAAAAGCGAGTGATATTATTTTATTTTAGACAAGTACAAGACGAATGTTTGACGCAAAGCGTCAAAGAGAAGCCGCAATATTTCGTTGTACATGTAGAAATAAGAAAAAAAGAACATTTTTAAATCCACAAACAATAGAACAATTTAAACTGTAGACGGTAATGCTGATATATTTCTCCTTTTGAAGACTTTTGTTTTCTTCAAATTACCTCCCTTTAAAGCAATACCAGGATATTTACCTTGTGATTCGAATAAGATTGACAAACATTGAAATTATATGAATGAATACTATTATTTAAATAAGTAACAACAGCAAAATTAAATTTAAGCCAAGATAAATGTGTACACATTTCGTTAATTTTTTATAGATACCCTAATGTATAGGTGAATATAAAATTTATAAGTAAATGTTTTCATTTCAACGTTCCCGATGTTTGAATAGACTAAGGAAAGTCAAGAATACATAAATAAATCAATGCAGTCTTTTCCGGCGACATTGATGCCTTGCATCAACTTTCTCTTGTTCGGTCTTTTTAATAAATAAATAAATAAACAATGGGGGATTTAAATGATACCGGCAATAAGGATATATTGTTATTTGGTTTCGAATTTGAGCGACTGATATTTGTGTATGTGCTTCCTATACTTGTGGCAACGACGCTCACTGCGAATGTTTTTGTGATCTATGTGTTCAGTCAGAAAGGATTAAGAAACAATACAACTTTGCTATTTATTTTCATCGCGGTAGCTGATTCCTTTGCCGCTATTGTGATTCTACCAACGTCTATTGCAATTTATAAAGATTTTCTTCCTACACGAAATAACACATTAAATACGACGGATACATTCTTTATGTCAATAACTATAAGCAAAACGCTTTGTAGATCATACTGGATTTCTTCGTATTTGTCGAAGGTTTTTCAATCCACGTCCTGGTTAACGATGTACTTAGGCATCCAGAGATATATTTCTGTAAAATATCCGTTTCAAAGAAAAGTACGTTTTACAAAACGAAACAATAGTATTGTATGTGCTGTTATGGTACTTTCTGCCTTGATTTTTCATAGTTATTATGTGGTAAATGATACAGTGAATAACGGTGTATGTAATTTTATTGTAGAGCAGCCGTGTTATGAAAGTTGTGTATACCTGCTCGCAAGACTCTTAATAGATCACATTAGTCCGTGTGTATTGTTAACCACCACCACGGTATTGCTAATCCGCCAGTTATACGTCAAAGAAACAAGCGTAATAAGTCATAGACAAGAAAATAGACAAGTTTCAAAAACAGTCATAGTGATTACCGTTGTTTTCTTGATACATGAAGTTCCCCTAGGTATCTTTGCACTCGGTTCTATTACAAATTTGGCTTTCGATATTCCAGATGTTGACATTTACACGATAGTCATATATTTTCGAATAATTGACATATTAATGGTTCTATCATTCACCGCAAATTTCTTTGTCTATGCTATTTGGAATAAGAGATTCCGGGCAACATTGCAAAATGTTCTACGGTGTAAAATATTGTGCATATCCAACTCATTCAGTTCGCAACCTACTGGACATGGAGTGCCGCCAAGAGGGCATGAAATGGAAATGCAGCCAATGGGTGGAAAGTAGATTATTTCTGTATGTGAGCAATGATTGAACATTGAATAGGAATTTCTGTGGACATTAAGCCCTTCCTAAACAAATAGACGCTTCCTGACGCCTCTGCAGTAGTCAGTTTTTGTAAACATTGAGACTTACATCAGATTAAAACCACGCCATACGAAAACCGACCTTTGTCAGCCTGCGACCAGCGGTCATCAGTATCAGCCTGAGACAGGCGGTCGTCTGTTTCAACCTTCGACCAACGGTCATCTGTACCAACCTGCGACCAGTGGTCATGATTATCATATGCGACCAGCGGTCATCTGTATCAGCCTGCGACCAACGGTTATGAATATCAGCCTGCGACAAGCGGTCATAAGTATCAGCTTGCAACCAGCGGTCATCTGTATCAACCTGCGACCAGCGGTCACCAGTATCAACTGCGACAATCATTCATCTGTATCAGCCTGCGACCAGCGGTCATCAGTATCAGCCTGCGACTAGCCGTCATCAGTATCAGCCTGCGACCAGCGGTCGCCTGTATCATCCCGCGACAAGCGATCATCAGTATCAGCCTGCGATCAGTGGTCATCCGTATCAGCCTGTGACCATCGGTCATCAGTTCTGCACAGTCTAATCAGGACATTACCTCTTTAAGATATAGCCATACACGAATACTTAAATGACCTTAGACTGTCTCGATGATGTAGTGGTTATAGCGTACGCCCCGGGAGCTGGAGACCCGGTGTGATTCCGGTTAGGTCATACCAAAACCTTTAAAAGTGAAGTTGTGGCTTCTCACTTTGGCGCTATGGATCATGGGAAAAGCATAACGACTGATAAACTGGTGTCAGGATAAGCTTACCAGCAGTACTGGTAACTTACCAAGTACAGTTCGCGGTATACCTGACAAACTGTTGAAAGCGAATGGCATAATGAACTTTAATGACCAAACAATGATTACAGAATTTACACGGTTGGTATGTGTCAAACTTGTTGAGTTCTAATCCTAGAATGACGAATCATCATCTTATTGAAATCAGACTTTGCTTACTTTAAACATATTGAATTGCCCACCAAATATACATACAGAATAACATTCAGCTTAACAAATATACATGTTATAGGCCACAAGTTCTAACATCTTAGATACGGCCACCCCTTTAATAATTACAAACATTTATATTGTGTCTCTAAATACAAATTAGATTTTATTAAATAGTTTATAGCTAGCTTTTTATTAGACTTCGCTTGACGAGCACTTGCTACTGCAGCGAATTTCCGGTCTGGTTTTAATGAGATTTCATCAGAGGCCCTTAAACCCAAAGATACCGGGGCACAAGTATTTGAATTGACTTCGCAGCTACTGCTATCAACCTTTACCTCTTATAGACAACTTCAGATATATTTGCAGCACGTAACTTCTGAAAAAATTGCGGCCAAAAGGAGAAATAGCTCATAATGAACAATTTATTCTTTTGCAACAATGTTTCAACAATAAACAGTTACTATTTATAAAGAGTTTTCATATTTTTGTACAATATTTTCAGAGTCGCCCGTTGCAGGTTTGTCGTATGTCGGAAAGGGGTTAAGAAACACATTGCAAGCAAATGAGAAATTGTTAAGATTATTAATTTCTCCCTTTTCCATAATATTGTTTACTTTGAATTGAAATGATGCCTCCAGTTTTCCAGATGCAGCACTGTTTGTCTCAGAGATTGTTTATACTTTAAAATATAATGTAAAGCATCTGCAGATTGAATAATTTCAAAACAGTGCAGCTAAATGAGCTAAAGGAGAACTAGCTAAATATGAGCGCTTTCTTCTTTTCTTTTTCATTCTTTAATAATACTTACGATTAAAAAGAATTTCCATAATTTTGCCTAGATGTTTTTAGTTTTGTCTCCTGTCGATGGGTTTCTATGTTTGTATAGACTCAGATCGGAAATAGCTCCCAAAAGACTTCTAGAGAAGATACGTATCGCATGCTATAAACTCTTTATTTGATCATTGTTGTTGGTATTCAAACGAATGGTCAGCAACATAGGATTTATTTGGGAAACTGTTACTCCAATACTCCTTATCTTTGTATCCAAGTCAGGATAGTGTATCGTTCAATCTATGTAAATATCAAATCGTTCCCACATACAACAAATCTGCTTCAGATGATTTTGAAAAACATATGGGTAAACATATATTTTTTTTCTTAATATGAAAGTATAATCGATGAATACAGTTGAAACCATTTTGGCAAAATCTGAACCTGCTCATTCTTTAACAATTAATTTATTTGCTATATAGTTTCCAAAAGTCGCCTGCTACAATTGTGTCAACATGCGTCTGATAAAAAGTATATCACTGAAAATTACATTGGTAATTGAAAAGATGTGGTAAAAATACATTCGTTATTTATAAGGTGTTGTACAATTACAATGGTAATTGATAAGGTGTGATACAATTAAATTGGTAATTGATAAGGTGTGATACAATTAAATTGGTAATTGATAAGGTGTAGTACAATTACATTGGTAATTGATAAGGTGTGATACAATTAAATTGGTAATTGATAATGTGTGATACAATTAAATTGGTTATTGATAAGGTGTAGTACAATTACATTGGTAATTGATAAGGTGTGGTACAATTACATTGGTAATTGATAAGGTGTGGTACAATTACATTGGTAATTGATAATATGTTGTACAATTACATTTGTAATTGATAAGGTGTGGTACAATTATATTGGTAATTGATAGGGTGTGGTACAAGTATATTGGTAATTAATAAGATGTGATACAATTACATTGGTTATTGATAAGATGTGGTACAATTTCATTGGTAGTTGATAAGGTGTTGTACAATTACATTGGTAATTTACAAGATGTGGTACAATTACATTGGTAATTGATAAGGTGTGGTACAATTACATTGATAATTGATAAGGTGTGGTACAATTACATTGATCATTGATAAGATGTGGTACAATTACATTGGTAATTGATAAGGTGTGGTACAAATGAGCCCGTACGGGGAAAAAAGGTACAATTTGGCATTTTCTGAACAGTGTTTGTTCCTGTGCATCTGCTTAGTCTTATCAGAATATACATTAAGATGGCAAAATGCTTCCCACAAGCTTGTGTAAATAATATGTGAACACTGTTGATCTTGATCAGAATGGAGGGGATGTACAGGCTGGTCTGCATCTACACTGTTCACAAACGTCAACTTGAACCTTTTCACATCGACGTGGGGATCATCTCTTTTTTAACTACTTCTGTTTTCAAATATTTCACTATATTGATTGATTGTGGTTTGAAGCCATTTTTAATAACTTTTCAATCATACCATAGCTTCATTTTCACATAACCGTGTGTTTCCAGGCTTTCTAACAAAGTGCCTCACATGTTAGTTTTTTCAAGCAACTGACTGATTTTCAAGTTAGACTGTTAGTCTATTGTTTGGAGACGAATGACGCTTGTGGCATTGACTTTTGCCAAACGACGGAAAGAATGTTAGCTGAGTTTGGGTTCGAACTCACAGCCCCTGGGTTGACAGGCCGGGTCGCTACCGGGACTCAATATAATCCGGACACACACTATTGTCTGATCTATTTGTAGCTCGTCTGATTTTTAAAAAAAAAAAAAATGACGAGTTATTGTCGTCACTCGATCGTCATCGTCGTCGTCGGCGTGGGTAAAGGTTTGCGTTTAGGTCACTTACATGAAAATATTAAAGCTATCACGTTCCGTTTCCTATCTTAGAAGGTTTATTTTGTATGTCGTGTTTCATTTTTCTATTTAAAAAAAAATAAACTAACTCAAATACTGGCCAATAGATGGTGCGGCATTTGGATTTTAAAGCATAAAGCATTTTACGACTTTAAAAATGGCAGTAATGGCTTGCCTTCCTTGGCGTTCAGGGTTATTGGGTTAGCATTACGACTGACACTGGTGTGACACTTCTGATGGACCAGAAGTACTGGTAAATTATCCCTGAAACGCCGTGATATAACTGAACAATTGTTGAAAGCGGCGTAAAACACTATACAAACAAAACTAAAGCATTTTACGTCATTCAATGAATACATAGAAAACCTGCATTTTGACACATAGAAAATGTTAAAAATTCAACGAAGGAACATCCTTTATAGGCTCGGTGGTTTCCGTATGACGTCGGTATTTATTTACAGTATTGTTCGTCAACTAGTGAGTCATTTTCCGATTAATAATATTTTGCAATGTTTGACATTTCCATACCATTGTAATGTAGCATTGGCTTTTAAGGTCTGTTTGAGAGATTGTTTTGATAAATATTTATAATTTCTTCCACCATTTACATAAATTTCCAGAAAATCTATCGACCCCATTATTTGTTTATCACAATGCCGTCAAATTGCTCATTGTGGAATTTAAAATGAAACGAATTATGTGGGATATAAATCGACACCTATTCTTTCATGACATTCCTTATATTTATTTTCTATTATGAAATCTCCCCTTTAACGATAAATGATGAGTTGAACTTAATGCCTTATTTTAAAAGAAACCAAATAGTTATGATATTGTAGGTTATATGATTAAACGTAATAATACGAAGTGTATTCTGTAAACTGACAAGTCTACTTTACTGTATAACTGATGTATACATGTATAATAATAAGTATATCTCAAACTAGCTCTGCTCATTTTACAGCTCTGATAAAAGTCAGAGAAATTTACCTCACCGGGCCCATACATGTGCACACACTACATTAATTTAATAACAAAAAGAGTCACATACGTCACATGAAAACTCTCATTCGGAGGTTTTCGATTTTAACCCTTTTAGTGCCGAATTGGCTAAAGTAGGCTCTTCCTTGTTCAAAATCGGACAGTTCCATTGTTATGGGGTAAGAGATTCGGAATAGTTGTATAACTAAAAGGCAAACGAAACTAACATCAATTCGTTACGAGCTGACTCACCTGCATATGTATTGTTTTCAAAAACATAAATATTGGAAATTGACGCTTAAAGAGTTAAAACAGTTACGATCTTATGCCATTTTGTAATTTCGGATATTGGTCGTAACAGTTCTCCAGAGACATTCATGATGGTTGTATTACCAAATAGCGAACAGGGACGATTATGATCAGCGGATGCAAAGACTGATCTGGATCTTCGAGTGTCTCATAATCTCCAAGGTCTGTTTTCGTATGCCGTGCATCAAATGACATTCTCCATTTATCGGGGAAATGCAGTCTGGTGAAATAATGGTCATATTATGTATTTGTATCATATTATCAAATGTCACATTTTGATATCATCATTTTTAAGATGATATCAAATGTCATGTTTTGCTATTTTCATTAGCTCAAAATTAATCCAAACAATGTATATTCTTTCTATTATTAACTCTATAAATTGTGCTGTTTAATATCTAACAAAGAACAGAAGATTGGAATAATTAAACATGTAGTCTCATTCCGGTTTATACTCGCTAACGGGTCAACATAACATACGGCCCAATACCTGCATGGGTCTTAATTATGAAGGTTTTACAGCATTGTGATTCACTATAAACATACCTGATTTCTTGTCAAATGGTTTAAGAAAAGATGTGATAAAATAATTACCTCAGTTATATTTTGAATTCCTTGAACGACTAAAAATTAGCTCGATAGAATTCTTTATATTTTGATAAAAGGCAGAAAAATACATTTCTAAATTATAATGAGTTTTTTAAAAGCATCGCTCAAGTAGATATTTTAATAAATTAGAAATAAGTTGGAAGAGGTATGGAACGCCGACACTGTCTTCTGGGTCATAAAACTCTATGTTAATGTATGTTTTGTGTTATATTATTTTCCAAGTTGTTTACATGCTGTGCAAACAAATTTATATTATGTCAGTATATTGCTTTATGTTGTGACTTTGTAATTATATTCTGACAGTTATTATTATAATAAGTAGATACATCTTTATACTATGTAGATACATATTTATAATATATAGATACATCTTTATAACATGTAGAGATATCTTTATAGTATGTAGATACATCTTTATAATATGTAGATACATCTTCATAATATGTAGATACATCTTTATAATATGTCGATACATCTATATAATATGTAGATATATCTTTATAATATGTAGATACATCTTTATAATATGTAGAGACATCTTTATAATATGTAGATACACCTTTATGATATGTAGATACATCTTTATAATATGTAGATACATCTTTATACTATATCTTTATAATATGTAGATACATATTTATATCATTTTAGTTTTATGATCATACACGGCGTAAAACATTTGATCCGTCCTGCGTTAAAACCAACATTGTGGACTCTGCGTAAAGTATCGACCCGGATCAGCCTAACCATGCCGCGGTGGCTGGCCCGGATAGACACTTTCCGCCACCTGTAGATTTTCTGTTTCAGGAAAACATTACTTTATGCCTCTATCCTCTTGAGACGGAATGTGTCGACCACATCACGCAGGGGCCATCATGTTGGTTTTCTCGCGGGACGGTTCATTTAGTTAATGTCAAGGGTGTTTGGCACTTTCAGTCGTTTTGGTTGCATCCTTGCGAAGTCTAACACAACCTCATGCATGTTAACACTCATGTCTATATATAGACATTGTCGCTCTAAACTGTGACCACCTACACACACCAATGTTAAATGATTACATTTTAAGTATATGTACCATTACATCGTTACAAGTTATATTATAATTATTGTTTTCAAAACAAAAAAAGTTTAGAAAAAATTACAGTTGTTTGTGATCCCGACAGGATCCACGTATCCACAAATTCTATTTTTAGGAGTTTTTATTAGTCGCCGGGCAGAATCCCGCGACTTCTATTTTTAATAGGTTTTCTGAAATCACATGGGAGGGGGGATCATTATTAGAAAGAAACACATTTAGATGTCTTGAACATATTACAATTGTGTTTGTTTAAAAACACTAAGTAATGACACATCTAAAATGAAATAAATATTCCGATGTTTTAGGTATTTTCAGTTTCTTTATTTTGACTCGCATTTATGTTTTTTTGTTTTATTTACGAAGGGGGATTATTATTAGAAAGAAACACATTTAGATGTCTTGAACATATTACAATTGTGTTTGTTTAAAAACACTAAGTAATGACACATCTAAAATGAAATAAATATTCCGATGTTTTAGGTATTTTCAGTTTCTTTATTTTGACTCGCATTTATGTTTTTTTGTTTTATTTACGAAGACAAAACAGTCCCTATTAGCTAGACTGGTATATTTTATTTTACACTACATACATGTACTCAAAAGGCGATAACTACAAAGCTTTACGTCTCAGTCTAATTTGTTTACATACGCGCACCTGCTTGAAGCGTGACTCGCGAATACCAACTGCGTAGATCAATCTCCTTTGCAGAGAGCCGTCTCTTTACACTCACTTACAAATAGTAAATCGTAGGTGATTTAAAATGTTTATTTGGTTCGAAACAAATGAAGAAAAGAACAAACCGAGATAAAACTAGTTTTAATAGGAAAATTACTTTGAACGAACACTCTCTGCCTATAAAGAGAGTTTCAAGAACGACACCTCTGCGAATAAGAAAGAATCGGGTCTTTCGTACAAAATTAGTTCGTCCTTGACAATTTTAAATGTGTCATTTCATTCCCTAAGGCATATTGCTTCCGATATTATGTAATGCATCATTGACACAAGGGCGCTCATCATAATATAATTTTAAAACATGAGTAGTTTGTTATTTTCGTTATAAAAAAGGAAGGAAAAAATTCAAATAAATTAACATGTTGTAGGGCTCAGTTTATGTTCGAAATTAAGTTTAAATTATACAACAATTTCAATGAAATTTAACTGTTTAGTTGATATTATATTTCGAAGGTGGTCTAATTTATAAATATTGGACTACATTTCAACATTTGTTAAAGTATGATATAATTAGGATGCCAAGCTAATATCATTTTGAGAAAAAGAGAAAACTCATGTCTTCAGCGATTTAACCCTTAACTCATTGTTTTAAAAGTAGATTGCTGCAAAGGTGTCCACTGTTGACTTTAATAGAGGAAAGGTAAAATGACGTGCTATTGCATGCACATCCTAAATTGTCTGTTTTGTGGTTTTATTGAAAAATAATAATATTCAAATATTCTGACAAACATCTTGAAAAGTGTTTGTGGAATTCACAAATCTTATAATTATTCCTTAATGAAAGCACTGTATACATACTAAGACTAATGATTGGCAAGATTTCTCATTTCCATTACTGTTTATGATCAATAATTAGTTGGTTGTGTGTATGGTCAACCTACTTTGGAATGGAGATTGATCATAAACAATGAAAGGCTTCAATTCATTCACTTCGTTGACAAAACAATGCAAGTTATGATACATTTTCACTTGACCCCACCCCTGATGTTCCAATATGCCCCTCAGTTGATAACTGTTTATTCAACTACTATAATGTTAGTGTTATGCATAACTGCACTATGGATATCCGGCGACATTGATGCGTTGCATCAACTTTCTCTTGTCACATATATTATTGGGATTACTTAAAATGTTTCGTACATATGTTAGTTGTTTAATCGTTTTGACCAAACATGCTTTACCTTGCGTTTCGGTTAAGCGTTTCTAGTCATTCACCATTAACTCGAGATTTAAGCCTTTACCTGATACGGACTACTGCTCACTTTTATACGACAGTTAAACTTAAAGACTTTATAGAAAATGAGAGACCGATCGAAATGAATGGGATCTCATTCTCAAGTGGTGTTCTCGAACCAGATCCAATACTATTATTCTGGTCTAGATCTTTAAGAACTAACCCACTCTAAAAATTTGCATACGGGATAAATGGTTTTTATCAGTTATATATAATTAAAAAAGCCAAGTGTTGTGTCAGTTTGCACCAAACTATTGCTCTTATTACCCAGGTAAAAAGAGGCTTATGCAGTTGTAAAACAAAAATCTCCGTATATCTCCATTCCACTAGTGTACATAAATAATTTCATATGCTTTAACTTTTCCCAATGTTTTCAAAACTTTTAAGAATTGAAAATGGAAAACACTTACTGATATACTCACAACCTTTATTATATATAATGTTTATATATCTAATGGCCATAAGTATACTATTTAATACTAACTAAAGATATGTGGTGTTATGTTGTGTTATGTATATGCGCTCCTGATGTGATTTGAAGCGAATTTAGAGGTGATCCATGAATGAGATTGTAAGGGTGTGCTTACAATTTAATTTTCTCTCTCGCTTTATCTCTCTCTCTCTCTCTCTCTCTCTCTCTCTCTCTCTCGATATATGTCTCGCTTTATCTTTATCTATCTCTCCCTCTCTCTCCCTCTCACTCTCTCTCTCTCTCTCTCGCTCTCTCTCTCTCTCTCTCTCTCTCTCTCGATATATGTCTCGCTTTATCTTTATCTATCTCTCACTCTCTCTCCCTCTCACTCTCTCTCTCTCTCTCTCTCTCTCTCTCTCACTCTCTCTCTCTCTCTCTCTCTCTCTCTTCACCTCTCTATCTCTCTCTGTATCTCTCTTTATATATATATATATATCTTTATCTCTCTATATATCTTATATATCTCGCTGTATCTCTCTGTCTCTATATATGCTCTGTATCTCTCTTTCTCTCTCTCTCTCTCCTCTCTCTCTCTCTCTCTCTCTCTCTCTCTCTCTCTCTCTCTCTTAATCTCTCTCTCAATCTCTTCTATTTAGTCTAGTTAATCATACCATGTCACGTTGAAATTGTTAATATATATGACTTTTGTAATTACATTCATGCACCTTGTTGGCTTGAGTAATAACGTTCATGTTATGTTATGATATATTATATTAAAGCGTGCTTGCTGGCCACACTAACAGGGTATAGACGGCCTTGTTTCGACAGTTCCAAAAATAGCAATAGCATCCCAAAACGCAATGTTATAGGAGTCGTGCACAATCTGTCGCTTACCTTAGATTTATTCGTGTCCACGTAATCACTTGTTTCAGAACTCTAATCACACCAGGAGTTCTTCCTTGGAAAATAAAGAAAAGTTAAATGTATAGTATAATTCTTAGATATTTGTTTTGTTTTATGTGTTTAGAATCTCTCTGAAATATACTGTATTGTATTAAATCATTGCTCAAAATTCAATAACTAGTTTCTTCATTTTTAGCTCCACTCGAGCTTATGTCATGGCGAATTGTCCGTCGTGCGTGCGTGCGTCAACCTTTTGCTTTAAACGACGACTTCTCCTGCCTATATACTAATCACTTTGCCAAATGGGATGAAACTTCATGGGAAGCATTCTCTCAGTGTACTTTCCATAATTCCTTCAACTTCTTTTAATCCATGCAAAAGTATGGTTACCATGGCAAGCGAAAGAAAACACTTAAAACTTCTTCTCCTCCTAAACTTGTTGGCCGCTTTTCGAATAATCTTGTTAAAATGTTCATTGGATGACCTTCTATCAGATACTTTCAAGCAAACGATTCACTGTAAACTCCGCATAGGAACGCACAATTGTGCCATAGGTATCACCCCTCTTCCAAGGTATGCGCTGGAGCAAAGATCCTCCATCAAGGACGTAATGCTCAGTTTTGGGTGGATCGTTCTGTGCTTCCCCGATATCTCTTGACCTCTTGACCCATTGTTTGCATGTTCAAGAATGGCATGGGCTAGTTGAGGCTTATCTGGCTTCCGAAATACTTTCTTGGCCACAAACAATGCAGATGGAAAAGTACTAAGTTCGTATCTCATGACATTTTCAAGTGACATATTTGCAGTCTTTGACACAACCAAAAATCGTTGTAACAATAGTCCAGGATCGATTGTCCTATCAGGGGCTACCTTTACAGATGTCATATTTCCAAGGGGTTTTGCCTTGTCCTTCCGCTTGAAAGCTATTGCGAACACAGGCTGTCCGATCATTTTGTTTTTGATTCCTTCTTCGACTGAATGAAACTCGTGTACATCTGTATCTGCAACAGCACCACTTACAATGTTCCTTAAGGACGGATCCTCGGGAAAAGGTGAGCAAGTGGCAAATTTAGACAGGATCTTCTGCAAATCACGTAAGTCTCTTTCAATTCTTCCCTGTGTGGATTCTTTATGTTGTTCACTGGTCGTGAAGGACAGCTCGTTGAATTAGTGCATGGCGTGGTTGTATTCTGATGTGACTGGGGTTGATAATGTCCATAAGGCCCGTTGCTCTTCAGTCATGCCACTACCTCGTGTAAGCCCCCCCCCCCCCCCCCGAGGTCTTGGGGGATCTCATCAAACTTTGCTCAATCACGAGGTCCGCACTGAGACCAGCCCAAAACTTATTGGTGCGACGAATAACATGGGTTCCCTGTGGAAATTTGTTAAACAAATCTGGATGTCGTGCCTCGAGTTGGGACATTTCCTGGACGTAGTAATATGCGGACTTTAAGTAATTGAAATGGCCTGCGGCTGCAAAGATTGGCAAGCTATCGGACACCGCCCGAAGGTGCATCTGCCAATTGCCTGTGCGATCTGATTTGAAACGAGATGTCGACACATTCATCATTTCCTGATAGTTTAGCTACACCTGACTGGTTTTTGATCTTTCACGGAGACCAGTCTTGTCAATTGCAGTTGCCAACTGTGTCAATGGCTCTGATATTTTAGCACTATCCATGATCGTCTCCGCTTTTACCAATGATACATATATGTCTTCCGCTTCGCTTACATGTAGATTCAACTCTGGTTGGTCATCGACCATCTCTGTGACAATCATTTTGTTCAGGCACTTGTTGACCAACAGGTGTGCTCGAAATGCACACTGGACCGCTTTCCCACTCATCATGTGGACCACTGCGTTTTCTCCGTAAACTTCCCAAAGGACATTGTTCAATCCTGTGCCAGCCATGACTGCGCCAATTGCACCAAACAAGTTTATGGAAGTATGAAACCAAGCATTAGCACGATGGTCTTCAAGTGGTTGTTCCTGGGTTCGGCAATAATTTCAGCGGCTTTCCAGTAAAGATCCTGGTCGAAGGTGATGAAAGGCGTAATGTGGTGTTTGAATGCGATGTCGCATATGTATTCCAGGTAGAGAGAATGCATGTCTATCATTGGCAAATACACAACTGATGCCTGACCAGGGTGTTCCATACATTGGTGCAGAACGTGCATCATTCCTTGCCAGCTTGGGAGGGTTTGTCTAAAGTTAAATGAAAGTTCCCACAATATGTCAACTCTTTTATCACATTCAACCAAGGATATACGTTCTTGGAAAGTGATATCCTGGCAATACTTTCTGGCAAAGCAGTATTCCTTAAGTCCAACTTTGGACTTTTCAGTTATATTAATTTGTGACAGTTGTTTCCTTTGAATCATACGGCTTATTTTCTGCCCGGGCGTCAGGGCAGCAACCATGCCCATTCCATGGAAGGTTTCCTTTCCATCCAATGTTATAATGTTATGATCTACGTTGTCAGTCGCGAACAAAACCGTCAATCCAAGTAGATCAATCTCCTCAGAAATGATCGAGTCTGGCGCTGAATCTGCGGCATTCTTTTCAAACCGTTGTACCTCACCATACGAGACGCCAAACCCCATGTTATGCAGAGTGTCATTGAGAAATCTAAAGCGATACATGTGATGTACTTGGACAGCAAGGCCAACTTGCAAAGGGGCAATGACAGCTCGAGGTCTAACGGCCTGAATGATAGTTTGACCGATATTTGCAACTTTCCTACACGTGTTCTTCCCAACAAACATGGAGGTTAACAACAATCGCAGTGTGTCCGGTAAGTAAGCTAGAGTAAGACCAAGTTGGAGTTCATCTGTGCATGGGTATCTATCTACAGTGAGTAATAAGGGAGATTTGTCTATTTTATGGTGATGGCGGGCATCTTGGACGCCATCTTGAAAAAACAGTTTTCGAGGGGTCGGATTGTGGTAGACTTTTAGTATGTTATTCTCCACTACAAATAACTCTGAAAACGGTTGGGAAACCTTTTGTGACAATTTCTTTGGGGTTAGGGGGTATTCAACCATATATTGACCAGACTATTTCTCTTCTTAATATATAAGAAAATAGCTAATAAAAATGGCCGCCAGTGGAGGTAAATACTTTAGGAACAATCAGGGACGTAGATAAGACCATGTAACTATGTATAACTAAAATATATTTGCCGATCAATTACGCTTCTTTTCTAATATGGGACATTTGTCATCCACATGATATACTTAACATTTCAATAAGTCGTAGATCTACATTACATGTCTATTTTTATTGAAAACTTAAACCTACTCGATTATATCTCTAATAAGAGGGCTCTACGTTGAATAATCAACGAGTTTATCAATTAATCGCATTTTCCAAATGACAAACTTATAGACTCTACAACATTTTTCTCTCATACAGAATTTGTCATTAAATTATTCAGTATACCTTGCCTTATGTCTATCTGAGGGTAATTTTTTTAATTATTGAAAGTTTATTTTATTAAAAGGAGTTAGGTCCATCTATTTACATTGAAAGTGTATTATGAACGAAATATAAATGAAACATATCACATTGATTAAGGCAACCATGCCCAAATCTAGCACTCCTTTAAAATATCTGTGTAATTATCTTTTTATGTCGGGAAACAACGTCCTCATGGAAAAGTGATGTTGACTTTTGTGAACAGTTTCCATCTACTTGCATATAGTCTAGAAGGACTGTTAAGAAATGCCAAACTCTTAACTGTTCACATAAATACTGTTAAGAAATGCCAAACTCTTAACTGTTCACATAAATACTGTTAAGAAATGCCAAACTCTTAACTGTTCACATAAATACTGTTAAGAAATGCCAAACTCTTAACTGTTCACATAAATGTATATGAAGATTCCATCTACTTGTATAGATTCTAGAATGAATGTTCAGAAATGCCAAACTCTCAACTGTTCACATAAATACTGTTAAGAAATGCCAAACTCTTAACTGTTCACATAAATGTATATGAAGATTCCATCTTCTTGTATAGCTTCTAGAATGAATGTTCAGAAATGCCAAACTCTTAACTGTTCACATAAATGTATATGAAGATTCCATCTACTTGTATAGACTCTAGAAGGACTGTTTAGAAATGCCAAACTCTTAACTGTTCACATAATTGTGTATGAATATTCCATCTACGTGTATAGACTCTAGAAGGACTGTTCAGGAATGCCATATTGTACCTTTTCTCATGCAATAAGCACATATAGATTTCAATGAACGTGTGAGATAAACTTAGTTGTATATGGTCTGTTTCAGGCAAATATAAAACAAAGGGCCAATGTGCATTTTTCGGCAACTGTTAATTTGTAAATTTGCACGTCGTTGTAATTTTATGGTCAAGGTTTCAATGTAGGGTAATTGGTTAGAAGCCTTTTTAAAGGCTTTATTAGCTAGTAGTACAACCCTTGCTCTACACCTGTTGCGAATTCCCTTAACTATTGACAAAATATAGGCGCAATTGCAGCAGACGAATTTTAAAAACATTGTGAAGGGGAAATTGCTCATCATGAGCAATTTATCCTTTTGCTACAATGTATTCAACACATTTCCATTAACATGCTTCATTTTTCGATTTTCTTTTCATATGTTTTCTTACATGTTATCAAAGTCGTTTGCTGCAGATTTGTTGTATGTGGGAAAGCGTCATTTTTCAGGTAATGAAACTCGGCCTCATACACGCAGTGTATAGTTCCCAGATTTACATTCATTACTTTCCTTGTTGGTCATTTTGATATGCAAGTATGATAAGCATTAATATAATTATTATATTAAAAATAAATGTGTGACAATAATAACAGACCGGAATTTGAGCTTGATAGTATTTTTTCGATAAATATTTCGTTTTACCTGATATGATTTTATGTGTTCATGTAGTTAGTTACTTAATGGTGTATCAGTATGATATGCTATCTTTCTTTTTCAAAACATAAGAATGTGCTTATCAAAATGGAGGTTATGGGGTAACAATAGTACTTCTGGAGCTATACATGTAATAGCTCCGGCAAGCAAATATTGATCAATCTGTCAATCATCTATAAGATAATATGAGACCTCGATTGGAAAGGCAATCTCATTAAAATAAGACCAAATTACTACGCTGTGCTTATTTTAATCTGACGACACCACATAAAAGGTTGTCCAGACTTGTCCCGATTCATTTAAATATTCAAGAGCAGGTTCTTTTTAATCAAATCACACGATGCAACCAACGCTCGGCAATCACCACTGTAATTTGATTGATTAATCCATTAGCACATGCCCGGGTGTTAGAAAATGTTTAGTACAACCCTGGTGTGTGGCATTTTTGACTGGCGCGGCTTAACCGGACTTTAAACTCCACCCCTTAGCAATGAACAGCATGCATTTGAGACGGATAAAAGAGATTTCTTATGAACATAAACGG
Source organism: Serripes groenlandicus (assembly GCA_031761405.1). Lineage (NCBI taxonomy): Eukaryota > Metazoa > Mollusca > Bivalvia > Cardiida > Cardiidae > Serripes > Serripes groenlandicus. The sequence goes on from JASEVX010000019.1 coordinate 758,121, forward strand.
TAGACAGCAATTCGTTTAATTAAAGTTGAGACCGCCTTGGTGGTGAAGTGGTAGAGCGTCCGAGGGTCACCCGCTAAGTTATACCAACTAATTTAAACATGGAAGTAATGGCTGTCCTCCTTGATGCTCATGTTTGCGGGGTTATTGGTGTCAGGATAAATGGACTAGTAGTACTGGTAAATTGTTTAAATAGTTGAAAGCGGTGTAAAACACAAATCAATCAATTAAAGTTTACGGTAGCGAACACCACTCAAGTTACAGCTGTTTCACTTCTGTAACGTATCGTTGAAAACCGTAATCTTCTAAACCAAATCTGTCAAAGACATAATACGAAAAGGGCAAAGCCTCACCACGAGCACAGCGTCTATAATGGGTCTAAGCTGTAGGTATGTGACTACCATGATTACGGAATCTGTTACAAGCTGTCGGAACTGAGACCGTGCTTGTACCCTACACCTACTTTATCTTTTGGTGCAAAGTCAAATCATCAACAATTTTAACAATCACTTTATCAAATGATCATACACATATTCAATACAGAAAGGTAAAACGTTATAATAGTGGAAACAAGTTTTTCCTTCAATTTGACCTAGTGAAATACTATCTATCTGGGTTAAAAGCAATGTTCAAAACATCGATTCTGCCAAAGTGTCAACATGCTAACATTAAAAGAACAGCTTTCAGAGTAATAGCAAGATTTTCCTTTAATTTTGTCTATTTACCTTATGTTTTACCCTACATGACCAATACCTGAACTTGGCCTAGATATCAATAATCACCAGGACAAACATTCTGACAAAGTTTCAAGATGCTGTAGTCAAGAGTGTTTACAAGATTTTTCTAAAATGTTTTCTAGTGACCTCGGTGTTTTTTATCCAACATGATCTATATTTCAGTCTAGATTTCACCAAAACACCATTTCTGACAAAACTTCAACATGCTAAAATCAAAAACGCGGCATTCAAAATGTCTTAGTGCTAACAAAGTATTCCTTCAATTTGGTTGTAGTGACCGAGTTGTTGACCAACCATGACCTTTATTTTTACTAGGCCTAGATATTGTTAAGACAAACATTCTGAAAAAAAATCAAGCTGCTGAAGGAAAAGTGTAGTTTCTAGACTAACAAGATTTTCCTTCAATTTGGTAAAGTGACCTAGTTTATGACCCAACATGACCTATATTTGAACTTGGCCTAGAATTTCCCAAGAAAACAATTATTGACAAAGTTTCAATATGCTTTTAAAAGATAAAAATGCAGCCTCCATAGTGTTCATAAGACGTTCCTTCAATTTTGATCTTGTGACCTAGTTTTTGACTTCACATGAAGGAACGTCTTATTAAACAATGAGATTACAAACACTATACCTTTTTCTATTTCTTCCTTTTAAAAAGCCTAATATTTAAAAAATAGACCTTGAATTGAAAACAATGTACATGTTTTGGGCTCTGCGAACAGTTTTCCAGTTTTGATTTAGATCAGTCTTTACCTCTGTGCAGTCTTATTGGATTATTCCGCATTTTGGGTATATTTGGGAAAAGTTGCTTCTATAATTTTTTGAACAGGGCCAACTCCCGACTTGTGTTCGGAAAAAGGAGCCATTGAGGGAGTTATACAGATATTGTTGACAATTAAAGATAAATCAACATGTTAATTGACAAATTATTATTATAATAACTGATGATACAGAAGAATATATCTCTATAAAAACTTTCTTCCTGTTAAATTTAATACACTAGAAGGTATAGAAGGTATGAAACATACATTTGTATTTATCTTATGAAGATAACATTTGATTATACAGCATATAATCTTTGAAAGCATTGTGTCATATAAAAGGTCAAATTGTTGACAATGTGCAATTATACTTCTTATCACAATGGTTTCATATTAAAATCAATGGTGTAATTTCCAATTCTTAATATTTAACAGTTTTGGAAGACGTATTAATACTTACTTGGATGATGTTTAGCTGCATTGGGATTCTTTTAAAGCACCGCAGTGGTCCTGACATGCAATGTGCCTTGTTAAGATTCATTTCTGATTGTCACATCCTTTATCACTAGTAAATTATTTTCTTTTAATTTTGTTCAAAGCACAAAGCACAAGTCATGCCCATATAAATCCGTCTTGGCCATGGATATGTCTCCAGTCAAGTCTTTTCGAAAAATTGTTCAAACTATCTTTTTCGGAAACTAGATATGTCTCTTGAATTCACTGGGGACGTTTCATTTTGGGTTCTCTCAGTCTGAAAAGCTGTTAGCCATAATTTTTGAATATTTCGTCCACATTGCAAATGTGTTTAACCACTAAGGAATGAAGACGATGTCATGCAGCCGAAACGTAAGAGCTGAGATATTACGTCATAAAATGTGTAAACAATCTGCACTCCAGAACTTCCAAGAACACTTCTAAAAATACATTTACTTTCGTATGTGCTATTTTTGTGATATTTTATGCATAGGGTCATATTTATTTCTAATATCATACAGAAGTCCCTGTGGTTCAACTCTTTATTTGATGTATTTGTTCAGAGACATAAATACATGTCTCCGATTTGGGTCACAGGGTGTATGTTCACCCAAATATTGAATTGATCGTTGCAGTCCGAGGGAGGTTTTGTCAGAAGGACTGGAGACTTTAGCAGGTCTGCGTAGTATTGAGGGTGAAACAAATTTACCACGAAGAGCATCTTAGATCAGACAGTGAAACAAACATCCCATCGCCCCGAACATCCGTGAATGAATGCAAAATATCGATGATTCCCAGACTTAAAATACAGCTAGATTTTATATCTTTAACTACAAGAACGCCATAATGAAGTTGTCTTTGTTAATGTATGTTATTCGAGGGAAAACGAGAGAGATAAAATGTATTACCTAAAGCAAAGAAACTCGCAGCCGATAGGTTCTGGTTGTCAGCTTTTACTGTAAATAAAACAGTTGTCGTTAGCTCGGAAACAGCTGGATTTGGACGGATGTGACGACGACCGGATATGGATACATGTCGGTCATGGTTCTCTGCTTCGTTCTATGTAATTTAACTGGGATTTCACGAGCCGGGCCGTAGTAAATTTGCATGCAATTTGTTCCTTACTGAATGTAGGAAATCTCCCCTTATCAAGGTTAAACCTCAAAACGTGCAAAGCAAGTTTCTTGCTCCGCTATAAATGCTCCGTTATAAATGTATCATACTGAACCGAAGTCAGTTTTATTGAATCGTTTATTGATTACATAATTTGACATGTCAGGGCGTGACCTTTCTCTGCATATCGGCGTTCGTAACTGCTCGCTATATAATGAATTTATATCGCTATATACTGAATGCATATTGCTCTATGATTAATGTATTTATCACTATATAATGAATGTATATCGCTATATAATGAATGTATATCGCTTTATAATGAATGTATATCGCTTCATAATGAATGTATATCGCTTTAAAATGAATGCATATCGCTATATACTGAATGCATATATAGCTATATAATGAATGTATATCGCTATATGACGCGTGCATATCGATTTATAACGAATGTATATCGAGATATAATGAATGCATATCGTTATATAATTAATTATTCATATCGAAAGATCACTGAAAATGCATAACTGATTACAATTGTCTAACCACAACATTCAAAGTCCGTCAAACAACAACATATTCGCAACAAATTTATTTCTCTTTTACAGTTGTCCTGTTTACTGTGATGATCGGGTTGTACTTCTGGACCACATATGGGATCACACTGGACATTGGCTTCTACCTAGCCATCATAGCCGGTATTGTCTCCCTGGTAACATTTGTCTATACCTGTACTGCTTTTTGTAAAGTCAACAACAGAGTTGAGTTCCTCACATAGTAGTGTTAGGCATTCAGTTTATTCCTTATAATATATGGGCTAATTGATTCATTAAAACAGAACTTCTGTATGTTGCGACGAGCGAAGTTCCAGATCAATCTGCATTTTTTGTAAGTTTAACATTTATAGAGAATAGAATTGGTAAAAAAATAAACTGTTTATCTTTCTATGGACTTAGAAATACAGTTAACGTTTTCATTACAAAGACAAATTTTTTAAAAACGGATAATTCACTTTCTGGATATCACAACCCTTCCATTAACTGCTATTTAAATCCAATTTTAACTAAAAAGACACTTATAAATATGTCTATAATACATTAATACATAATCAAGAAGTACCTACCAGTCAGATTAAATGGACTTCTCTGTATCCAAATTCCAACATTGATTGGAAAATAACATATGGTAATATATTTAGATGTACAAAAGACACTTTTATTCAATGGTTTCAAACAAGAATAGTTCATAGAATAATAGCGACAAATTCTCGCCTATTTAAAACGAAATTAGTCGAAACAAATTTGTGTTCTTTTTGTGAATCAAATGAAGAAACTCTAATAGATCTACATCTGTTTTATGAATGCGATAACGTAAAACCTTTACTACAAATGAATTTACATAAGATTAGGGAACTATATCAAACTATACAAATAACAAGCTCAGACATACTCTTAGGGTTTTGTAAAAACAACTTTAAACTGGACATCTTATTTTTAGAAATAAAACGTTATATACACTCGTGTAAAACAAAACTAATTACACCTTCAAATAATGGCCTAACAAATCGACTACGTTTAGCCTCGAACATTTACAATTCCACAAGACAAGCCGAATCAGATAAAGAAAGCTGGATAATTGTAAGATATATGTTACAAAACCACTCTTAACTTCTGATATAGACTTATATTCGTATAACAAACAGGAAAATGCATGTTTTTATTTTTCTTGTTTGTTTGTTTTTCTGTTATCTTTTAAAGCGACTGAAATCCAGATGGCACGAAAAAAAAAAAAAAAAATATCGAATTCGCCCTAAATGTTATTCTTTATGTTATCCAAGTAAAACCAGGGTTAGAAAATGTATCGTTTTTTATCAATAAAGTGAACTTGAGTCGTTTTCAATCGTCCCGATGAAGGGGTTTCCTATTTAAAACTACTTATCCCGTTACTGACAGGGTAGAATTTGCGATGGAAAAAGTATCGAAAACAAGAAAATCTCACCGATTATAGGGGTATGTAATATGTCTGTTATCATATTTTAATGCCCCAAATAGAAAAAATAACACTTATTTTCTTAAAATTGGAAAAAAATATTTTTTCGACAGTTTGGTATCTGGAGTTCAGTCGCTTTAAAGCTTCCTTTTCCCATCATAAAAATGTATAACTTTATTAACACGTGTAAAACTTAAAAACCTTTTATAAGTTTGATCCCCTGGTGCAGCGGTAATGGTTTATTGATTCATACTATTAACCTAATATTCTAACATATATTTACTAAAACACATTTACTGTAAGGTATGAGGGAGGATGGCCACGACCTTCACATATCTATACACGTGGAAAATAAAGTTATAAAAAAAAAAAATGTATTTTTTGTTTAATATGATCTTATGTCATATGCTATGTTTCATAAAAACCCAACTTCGGAACGGAACGTTGTGACAAGCAATGACCCAGATCAACCTGCAGTTTTCAGGCTCTTCGAACATGTATCGAATTATGAGCTCTGCTACCAGCAGTGATCCAGATCAGCCTGCACGTGTGTGTAGATGTAGATCTACTTACACAGCAATGCTATTGGAAAAGGTACACTGTTGGCATTTCAAAACAGGTAGATACATGTGCTATGTTTTATCAGAATCTACACATATTGACAGAAACTTCTAACAAGCTTGAGAAACTAGTATGTGAACTGTGTAAATCTTGATCAGACTGTGTAGATATATATGTGCTACATGTATGTCTTATCAGAATCTACACAAGTTGACAGAAACTTCTAAAAAGCTTGAGAAACTATTATGTGAACTGTGTAAATCTTGATCAGACTGTGTAGATATATATGTGCTACATGTATGTCTTATCAGAATCTACACATATTGACAGAAGCTTTTAACAAGCTTGTAAAACTATAAAGTGAAGTGTGTAAATCTTGATCAGTCTGTGTAGATATATATGTGCTACATGTATGTCTTATCAGAATCTACACATATTGACAGAAGCTTCTAACAAGCTTGTAAAACTATAAAGTGAAGTGTGTAAATCTTGATCAGTCTGTGTAGAATCACACTTATCAGTATATACGCCGTTTACAAAATGCAACTTGAACCATTTCCTCCAGTCTCATTAAAAACGGACCAAGATTCTGCCCTTCATGTATATTTTTCTCAATTAGTAATTGGTACTGCAGTGGGGTATAGGTCTGGTTTTAACCATTTCCTACATACAGCAAACCGGCAGCAGACGATATAGAACAAAAACATAATTGTAAGTATAATTACTGAAAACAGTTGAAAACAGAGTGTCAAAATGGAGAAATTGCTCGTTTTGAGCAATTTCTCCTTTTGTCACACAGTTTTCACAAGTCGTCTGCTGCAGATGCGTCAACATGCGTCTATGGAATGGGTTAAATGAATGAGATTATTTGTTCTCCTTTTGTCACACAGTTTTCACAAGTCGTCTGCTGCAGACGCGTCAATATGCGTCTATGGAATGGGTTAAATGAATGAGATTATTTTTCCATTAGAGGCTAATATAACTTATCTGTTCATCATTTCTTATTCAGAAGTTTTGTAAGATAAATTAGCAAACTGTGTTGATCGGAACCAGACAGTCTGAAAAAGGGACGGGTAAATCTGGGTCTATACAATTTGCCATTGCTCTATCGTTTATTTATAAGGGATATTGTGCGTTTAAAAAATGGGGACTAACAACAACAACAACAACAAGAACAACCATACATTTATCTTTATTAACCCTTTCTCACATATAACAATTCTGCAGCAGACGCCTTTGAAAACATCTCGGTGTAAATGAAAGTACATGTATAATAATTGAAATAGTTGAAAACATTGTGGCAAAGGTAGAAATTACTCATTATGCAGAGACGTCAAAATGTTTTTGTATGAGTGAAATGGTGATATGTTATAATGTTCACAATATCACGGTGTCTAACTACATCATGGAACAATATAAAAATCACAGATTTTCTAACAATGTTTTTGTTTTTCATTTCACACATTGTGCGGTCTATGAAGATGGCCACTTTTGAAAAACAAAGAAGGGAAAATAATATTTCTAAACAGTTTAAGGGAAGATCACAATATGCATTCTGACTTATGAGAATCTACACAATATGACAAACGCTTGTGTAAGTAATCTTTGCAAAAGCAGAGATCTGAATCAGACTGTGCAGAGGCACAGGCTCATCTTGATATGCACTGTTCATAGAAACCAACTTCTACCCTTTTTTTCACAGATAGGCTCACACATATATTATATGAATCACTCATCTTTTAAACCTTTCAAAATTTGTTTCAGAAGACTCTTTGGTCGCCAAGTTATTTTTGTTTGGTATATACAGTTGTCTGCAACACTTTTGAAAAATTATTTTAGAACTACTCTAGCTTTCATGAATTATACTTCACTTATTGAGGTTTCATTTTCATTTTTTTTTTAAATGGCTGCCCTCCTTTGCGCTCCCGGTTGCGGGGTTAGCATTACGGTTGACTGGCTAGTGCCAAGACCAATGGACCAGTAGTGCTCGTAACTAACCCAGGAAACACCGTGATATAATTGAAAAAGTGTTGGAAGCGGACAATTACCAAACAATGAATTCTCAAAATGAAAGTAAAAACAGTCAGAAAAAAATGGTCATGGCTTAAAGTTAAGTTTGTTAACCCTTTCCCTTATATAACATCTCTGTTTATGAACATATTGTAATTGAATAGAGATGAATAAAGATGAATACCATTGTGGCAAAAGGAGCAATAATTACTGCTCAGTATGAGCAATTTACCTTTTGCCACAAAACTTTCAATTTATTTATTTATGTATTGGGGTTTTACGCCGCTATCAACAATATTTCAGTTATATCACGTTGACAGTTCACTTATTCATGATCCCTGGGTAAACAAACCAGTACTAGGCTAGGAAATGTGCCTTGCCCAAGGGCACTCCACCATGACCGTAGTGCCGCGACTGGGGATCGAACCCGGGACACCCGGTTTATATCCCCGACGCTAACCACTCGACCACAGCGGATTCCTACACAACTTTCAAAAGGCCTCTCCTGTAGAGTTATCAAAATAAGTCCGTTGAGGGAAAAGGTCAATAAATCCAGGTTATGATATGACATGGTTGATACATAATTCACATGACTACAATAGTAATCTCCCTTGGTTGCCAGTTTGTTAGGCAAATACGATAAATATGTAAGCAACTAACAATTAACCCTTTCCCACATACATCAATTTTGCAGCAGACTACTTTGAAAAAACATCTAGTCAAAAAGCAAAGATGTAAGTATAATTATTAAATAAAAATTGATAAATATTTTTCTTTTTTCAAAATGTTTCTAACTTTGTTATAAAGTTGTCTGCTGCAGAGGTCTACACATATTTGTAGATGTGGGAAATGGTTCATAAAGTATAATAAAACAGAGGGGAAAATTCGAGTTTCACAACTTTATTTTGTTGAAATGAATATATTATCTCATAATGTCAGAATCTAGATTTAATCGTTTTTGTGCATGTAGTTGTTTAATGATAATTTATCTGATATTTCTCCATTCAATATTTACCCTTTCCCTCATATAGACGCTTTCTGACACCTCTGCAGTAGACTTTTGAAAACATTATGACAACAAGAGGCCCATGAGGGCCTATGCTCTACTGGGATGGAATTTTTCAAGGGCCAAAATCCAGTCTTGCATGGGCGGATCAAGCTGGTTTGCGAACGGAACCAAACTCTCATGGATACCTAACTACTGTGTAACTTTGGTGAAGATCAGATACTAAATGGAGCCTCTATTGTGTTTACAAGCTCTATTATAAGAATTTCGACAATTCCAAGGACCATAATCCAGTCTTGCATGGGCGGATCTGGCTGGTTTGCAAAAGGAACCGAGCTCTCATAGATATCTATCTGATATATAAGTTTGATTGAGATACAATTAAAACTGAAGACTTTATCGCATTCACAAGCTCTATTATAGCAATTCTGACAATTTCAACGGCCATAATCCAGTCTTGCATGGCCGGATCTGGCTGGTTCGCAAAAGGAACCAAGCTCTCATGGATACCTAACTACTGTGTAAGTTTGGTGAAGATCAGATAGTAAATGTAAAAGTATAATCTTTTACGTTTACTTTTGATTGATCAAGTTTCAAGATTAACTATATTTTTTTCTAGATGTTTTTCAAGTCGTCTGCTGCAGATTCGTTGAAGGTTGGAAAATGTTAATCATTTCAAACATATACCAAATCGGAAGCAAACAACTTTAAAAAGAACTAAGCAAAAATGTTGAAAAATCACTGGCTAAACAATTATTTATTGAATAAAGTTGAAATCATTGTGGAAAAAGGAGAACATTACTCATCATGAGCTATTTCTACTTTTGGCATTATATTTTCAAAAAATATCTGCTGAGGCATCAGAAAGCGTCTTAATTTGGGAAAGGGCACTGGTAAAACTCTGCACCTGTTCTGATATTTTCACAGGTGGAATACACATCAACAAAACCCTCTTTATGCTGAAGCAGCTACTAGATCTTAAAATATATATATAGAAAAATATATTGAAAAAATAAATAAAATACTATGAAAATATGTCAACTTTGATAAAACCTATCTATAAACTTCAACACAAATGAGCTAACAACATGATCTGAAAATGTAGACATAGAATTTAACACAACAAAGAAAACAAAGAAAACAAACCATGTAAATATCCTGATATGGGTCACTTAGAATTTGAGAAGCACTCTGCAAAAAAACAATTGTTATGCTTTTGTGACCAGTGTAGTTCCAGATTAGCCAGTAAAACCAGACTGTTAATCTGGCTCTGCAAAGCCAACTAGTTACTAAAAGATATTACCCATTCCCACCTACAGACGCATTTTGAAGCATTTGCAGCAGATGAGTTTTGAAAACATTGCGGCAAAAGGAAAGATTAAGACTTTAACAAGAGCTGTCCGTAAGGCAGGGCACTTGACTATTCCATCGCTTATTAGTTAATAAGATATGGACTCTAATGTAGTTCCATGCAAATCTCTAACCTGAACTTCTAAGAAAAAAAGTGCCATATTTGCATTATATGCTAAATATAGTTATCGTACTAGATTGTTTACAACGGTTTGATGGTTGGGAAGGGTTGTATAAAGGATCAATGCAATTCATCAAGTAGTTACTTGATTATTACATAAGTTTGATAGTTGGGAAGCGTTGTATAAAGGATCATTTCAATGCATCAAGTAGTTATTTGATTATTACATAAGTTTGATAGTTGGGAAGCGTTGTATAAAGGATCAATGCAATGCATCAAGTAGTTACTTGATTATTACATAAGTTTGATAGTTGGGAAGCGTTGTATAAAGGATCAATGCAATGCATCAAGTAGTTACTTGATTATTACATAAGTTTGATAGTTGGGAAGCGTTGTAGTTGTTACTGAGCCATGGTGAAATATATGTACTTGCATACAAAACCTTAACAAAGGTGTGACGTCGACACCAATGCCGATACCAGGGTGATAGAATAGCTCTCATATTCTTTGAATAGTCGAGCTACAAATGGTAGTAATGGCTTCCCTCTTTGGTGGTCAGTATTACAAGGAAAGCATTACAACTGATGCGCTGTTGTCAGGATAAACTTACCAGCAGTACTGAAAATTTACCCAACAAGGCTGTGATATAATTGAAACATTGTTAAAAGTGGTATAAACAACATTCAAACACAACAATCACCATTAAAGCTAAATATGAAATTGACATTCGCAATGCCAGAGATTAGAGTTGACCTCTTTACAGCACTTTATTTTTTTTATATATATTTCACAATGCTCTTATATTATTGTGAAGAAATAATGGTATGCCTTAATTTCCACATACAACAAATATGTCAACTCTCTTTACTAATTGACCTTTCATTTATAGAGATTATCAATATTTTGGCATGAATATTTACAAAGTCATCATTATAGATTTGTTATATGTTGAAATTGGATAAAAGGGATTTAACCTTTTCTCACATACAACTAATCTGCAGCAGACGACTTTGTAAAGGTTTCGGCAAAAATATGGGAAATCTCTCAAATGAAAGTAAAATTATTGAATAGAGTTGAAAACTTTGTTGCAAAAGTAGAAATTTCGCATCAGAGTAATTACTTTTTTTGCAGCAATATTTTCAAAAGTAGTCTGCTGTAGAGGCACAATGAATGGTCTGTTCATGAGAAAGGGTTAGTAATTTATGTGACATTTTAAGAGTCGTCAGCAATGTTAACAGTAGCATTTGAAAAATAGGACATTTTATATATGTTTCATACAAAACAGAAAACAAATTTTGACAGAAAATGAGATTTTCTTTAACATTAAGAGTTTTTCCATTTCCCAAAACGTTTTTGTTTTAGGTGTCTACCACATAGGTATCAACTGTTGCCTTATTCGGGCTAGGGTTTATCCTTTCCCACGTACAAAACATTTGAAGCAGACGACTTTGAAAACATCTAGGCAAATATTTGGTAATATCTTAAAAAGAAAATATAATTATAGGATAGAGTTGAAAACATTGTTGCTAAAGGAGAAATTTCTCATGATGAGCAATTTCTTCTTTGGCCCAAAAGTCGTCTGCTGCAGAGGCGTCAAAATAAGTCAGCAAGTTGGAAAGGGATAACCTAAACTTGTACATGATTATTTGAAATTTAGTAACAGTGATTTTGCAGGACACATGTAATAACTTCTTTTTTAACCCTTTCTCACATAGAAACGCTTTCTGAAGCCTCTGAAACAGACGACTTTTGAAATCAGTGTGGCTCATGATGAACAATTTCTCCATTTGCTATAAAGATTTTAACTGTATTCAATGATCTTACTATCAATTACAGAGATTTTCTAAATGTTGAACTAGATCATTTCAAAGCCGTCTGCTTCAGAATTATTGTATGTGGGAAAGGATTAATTATACAATGAATTTTAAACACATAACTTTGGCTTTCTAGGACAAATCAACAACAAAATCATACCTAAAAACTTAAATATCTAAAAATATGTGATTCATAAAGGAAAGACTTAAGACTGAAAGCTAGATATAGTTTAGTGTTAAAGGCAAAAGTATTGCACTTTTTATTGAAAACAGTTGAAAACATTGACGAAAGAATAAATTGCTCATCATGAGCAATTCTACATTTTGTTAAAATGTTTTCAAAAGTCGTCTGATGCAGAAGCCTCAGAAAGTGTCTATATGTGGAAAATGGTTAAAAAGCTGTTACTCATTTTATAATATTATCCAATGGTTTGACTAATAAAGCACCACAGTTACTTTAAGCCTTTCCCACAAACAGTAAATCTGCAGCAGACCACTTTGAAAACAATTATCCAAGAATATAGAAAATGTATATAAACGAAAGTGTAATTATTCAAAAAAGTTGAAAAGACTGTGGTAAATGAAGAAATTGATCATCATGAGCAATTTCTCCTTTTGTCACAATGTTTTCAATAGTTGTCTGCCACAGATGTGTCAAAATGCCTCTGCAAGTGGGAAAGGGTTAAAAAACGAAACCTGTTGAAAACTTACTGGTACTTGAATATATAAAATACAAATTCTATTCAATTACTAGATACTTGTCCAATTCAAAATATTCTCCAATATATAGTTCCCAGAACTACAATGATTATCTCTCTTGTCGGCCATTTTGATAGGCAAATATGATGAGCATTAATAGAGTATATTTAAAAAAAAAATGATAATTAGGAAAACACCAATGAATTTGTGTTTGAAAATCATGTTCGTTAATGCCTTTGTATGAAATGATTATAACAACTTCCTGATTGAATTATTTGTGCACATGAAATTGTTTAATTTAATAATATGTTATATTTATCTATACAACATATATTACATTTGCCTATCAAAAAGGCTACCAGGGCAGGTAAATATTGTAGTTCCGGGGACTACATAGTTCTATGTAGTTCCCTGAAATGATAAACGTTATTAGTGGTTATTACAAAATATATGTGACAAATAATGAAACACAAAAGAATCTTGGTTTAGTTAGTTGTGGACATGTTCTTGTTAAATAATACTTGATTTGTACTTTCTCTTTTTAACAAAATGGCTGGCAGGGGAGGAACTATTGTAGTTTTGGGGATTATGTATTGCCGATAAATTTGTATTTACTTGGAATAAGTCATAAACAACACTCAATGTCAGCTACACTTACAGCAGTGTTTGTCCGTTTTTTGTATTCAGATGCTTTTTGACGACTCTGCAGGCTGCAGGATTGGCTTTTCCAACCTCACTCGCAATAAAGAATGTCCATGCTATCTGAGATTTTTAACACTACTACAAAATAAACAACATTTGTTGTTATCCCTTTCTCGCATTAATGCACTTCCTGACGCCTCTTTAACCCTTTCCCTCATACGACAATTCTACAGCAGAGTATATATTTTGTCAAAAAAAGAAAATCTATATAAGTGAATGGATAACCAGTGAAAACATTGTGGCAAAAGGAGAAATTGCTCGTTTTGAGCAATTTCTTCATTTGTCACCTTGTTTTCAAAAAGCTGTCTGCTGCAGAGGCATCAGAAAGCGTATATATGATATTAATTAAATTATAATTCTAAAATATACAGAGAGTTTCCATGTTTTTTTTTACTAAATGTGATCAATGTCGTATGCTGAAGATGTGGGAAAAGGTTAAATTAGAGAAAGGAAACTTGAGCTATACAAAGAACAAATCTCGCTTAAGTCGCACGGGTATGGCGAGATGTGTTAGTCAAGTAACTTGTTTATCATCTAGTCCAGTAAATGTCTGCTGTATAATACCACCCACTGATTAGTGTTTTGTAGAGTAGCTTCGATATCCCTTTACTCTTACTTCTCATGTCATGCTTGCTCCTTTCATGATATTAGTCATGTTTTAGCTGTAACGTCCGTTGCAAAAAAAAGTTACTTAATTATGTGCCTTTTTTTTCTTTTGTCACAATGTTTCTAAGAGCTGTCTGCTCTCAGCTGAAGATGTGACAATATACATCTGCATGTGGGAAATGGTTACCACTTTCCTACATTTAACAATTCTGCAGCAGACGACTATGTAAACGCATTTTTAGGCAAAATTATGTTAACTCTCTATAAATGAAAGTATTATAATCAAATTGAGTTGAAATGCTTGTGGCAAAAAGAGAATTTGATCATTATGCAATTTCTTCAAAAGTCATCTGCTGCAGATGCATCAGAAAGTGTCAGAATGTGTGAAATGGTTAATTTACGTTTGTAACAAATATGCTAATATTGGTCTTCATGAAGCACAAATAAGCTATTGAATATTATTCATATCTTGTAATGTCATCATACTAGTATACTGGGAAAGTAGAACGGTTTTAAAAAACATAATAAACAGATCTGTTAAAACAGACAAAATAAATAAATTAATGCTGAACCCTTCTAGCAAATGCTGACTGTACAGGTCTATGAGGTCCCGGATGTTTTCGCATGGTAGTAGCACTATTCGACCCCACATTTTTCTTCTCCGTTTTTGAAGAAGGTGGCGCTGTTTGAGGTCTGGTGACTCGGGGGAATTGTTGTTTGAACCACAGCTCATATTCCTCGATAGTCATTTCAACGATTCGCTCTCGGCAGTATTCAATAGAGGCAGCTATGTCTGGGCTGCAAATCTCCCATTCACGAAGCCCTTGAAGAACCTTTAAAAACTTGTATATACTCTGTTTCCCAGTACCCTCAACCTGTAACAAGAATAACACAAATTATCATATACAGCCCACCTTTGCTTAGAAATTCACCGTCTTTAGCAACCACACTTTAAATTTCCCTTAACTCATTTTCTGCATAAATGACCCTGTATTTAAAGACCACCTAGCTGTGAACAAACACCAGACAAATGGTGGTCTTTAAACACAGGTTGGACTGAACCTGCATATTTTTACCAGCACAAGTACACGAACATTGTAACGTGCAAGAACATCATATCAGATCAACATTTCAAATATGGTAATGGGATGTCACTAAAGTATGATTTCACATCATTCAAAATTCGGTTGTAGAACGCCATTTATTAACTTCATTGCATGTGTAAAATGTGTTATTTCAAAATGAGGTCACATTCTCTTTAACCCATCCCTTCTCAAACCAATGATGTCATTTTAAAAGAGTCATTTGATAAGAAAATATCTGAATTTCTTAGACTAAAATTTTGTTGTTATCAACTCCTCCTTTTCCGACTATGTTTTCAAAATTCATCTGTCGTACAAATCGATGGTTTCATGCAAAACAGTTGTAACTACATCTTGAACAAGATGTAGTTAAAACCGTTTTGCATGAAGCCCTCGAAATATCAACTGTGGTCTGTGTCCTTCTTCAAACAGTAAATCTAGTGAATGATTTGTTAAAGCTTGTGCACATCAGCTTGCAAGCTCATTATACTTTTGTGTAAAAGCTTGAGCTCATAAGCTTGCATACACACTCATATAAAAGCACATGAGATACTTGGAATTGACAGGCTAATTTAGTATTAACCCACTCCCTAATACAGACGCTTTCTAATGCTCATCTATAGAGATTTTCCATAGTTTTGCAAGGGGTAACTCTTCCCTTGCAGTCCCATTTTAAAACATGTGCAGCAGATGTTTATGAAAACCTATTTACACAAGGATAAATTGCTCATAATGAGCAAATTCTCCTTTTGCCGCAAGGTTTTCAACTTTTTCATAATAAAACTTTCAAGCTGATCATATTTTTGCAGGTTTGTCTGCTACAGATAAGTTGTATACATGTGCGGAATGGTTAAGCTCTTAATGTTCCATTCTGAAACTAATAAAATAGTCAATTATGAACTCGGTAAAAACCTACTATAAATTCAAAAATAAGCCCATAATGTATTAGAAAATAAGCTTGTATAAATTTGAAAATAAGCTTGTATTAGCTTGTGCACATTTGAAAAAAAAGCTTGTATGAATTGAAAATAAGCTCATAATGTATTTAAAATAAGCTTGATTTGTATTAGCTTGTATGAATTTGAAAATAAGCTCATAGTGTAATAGGATGTTTAATTTGAAAATAAGCTGGTATGAACTTCGATATCATACAATTAAAATGAATATATAAATTTATTATGTTGGTCTGAACAAGGAGGTAATGCCAGTCCAAAATTTAATCCGCTTCCATTTGTAGAAGCATGTTGACGCATCTTCAGCAGACGCATCTTCAGCAGACGGCATCAGAAAACATTTTGGCAAAATGAGAAATTTCTTCTTTTGCCACAATGTTTTAAACTTTATACCTAACACTTTCCCTCATAAAGATGCTTTCTGATGCCTTTGCATCAGACAGCTTTTTTTAAAACATGGCAACAAAACAAGCAATTTATATTCTCCTTTTGTTACCATGTGGGAAAGGGTAAAATTAAACCTTCATTCATAATTTATTTTCATATCTTTGCCCAGACGATTTTAATGTCAGCTGCTGCAGATTTGTTGCATGTGGGAAAGGTTATAAATAAAACATGGAAATGATCTTGTATAGATAAACATTTTGAAATAGGACATTAATAATTATAAACATGGAAAAAGGCTCCTGCACATTTTTTACAACTGATTTGTTACAGTCTTTGAAATCTGAATTCATTATAACATAATCTTAACCCTTTCCCACATACAACAAATCTGCAGCAGACGACTTTGAAATGATCTAGGCAAAAACACAATAAATCACTCAAAATGTAGGTATAACAATGAAAAAAAGGTTGAAAACATTATGGTAACAGGAGAAATTGCTTTTTTTGAGCAGTTTCTTCTTTTGTCAAAATGTTTTCAAAAGTCGTCTGCTGCAGAGGCACCAGAAAGAATATATATGTGTGAAAGGGTTTAAACAAAAGTACAAATTTAAACATCAGGTCATATGAATCCTGTCCCACTTGCAGAGATATTTTGACGCCTCTGCAGCAGGCAACTTTTGATAACATGGTGGCAAAAAGAGAATTTGCTCATTATAGTGAAAGCATATCGAGGGCTTGGCGTGAAACGGTTGTAACTTAAAACCTATTCTTAAAACCCTGGTTTAGGGGCAATTTTGACCCCTTTGTAAACAATGCAAATTTAGGTGCCATTGCTCAGAGTGAGCAATGGCACCTAAATTTTCATTGTTTACAAAGAAAAATGATTTAACACTTATAATGACTTCATGGCGAGGTGATCAACCTTGGTAAAAAAAATACAAATTTTAGTTACAACCGTTTCATGCCAAGCCCTCGATATAGGCAAAAATATCGAGATTTTCCCACATGAAAGTAAAGTTAGTGAATAGAGTTGAAGACATAGTGACAGAAGGAGAAATTGATCATTATGAGCAATTTCTCTTTTTGCCACAATGTTTTCAAAAGGCGTCAGCTGCAGAGGCGTCTGAAAGCGTCTGTATGTTGAACAAGGTTAGGCATGCAATAGCTCTGTTTAAACATTATTGGAGAAGGTGACAACACAATTGACATACAGGTGATAATCCTTTGCCCACATACAACAAATCTGCAGCAGACTACTTTGAAAATGTCTACTCAAAAATATGGAAAATCTCTATGATTGTAGGTATAATTACTGAAAAAAATTGAAAACTTTGTGGCACAAGGAGAAATTGCTTGTTTTGAACAATTTCTCCTTTTGTCACAATGTTTTCAAAAGTCGTCTGCTGTAGATGCGTCAGAATGCGTCTATATGTGTGAAAGAGAATTATATCTCTTACAGAGCTCTAAATAAGGGGTACAGGAGTAAACTTATTAAATCATCACCCTTTTATAACCAATCCAAACCCTGTGTTGTAGGTTCTCAAAAGAATCATCGCAATGAGACGGTTCCTTTACGCAACCACAACTATATAAGGTTATGGAAGACAAAAAAGGAGATTATGGCATAAAACCACCTGAGATCCTGATTTCTGACTATATGTACATGTAAGACAAAAGAAAATACAATAGACATCATACATGGATTCACAAACAAGACATGATTATCATGCTGGTGCAAAATTGAATATAAATGTATCATAGCAACCTTTATCCTTTTAATACATCCAATATTAACCTTTCCCCACATACAGGCACATTGTGACATATCTGCAGCAGACAACTATTGAAAACATTGTAGCAAAATGAGAAATTCATCATGATGTGAAAGTTCACCTTTTACCACGATGTTTCCAATTCTATTCAATAATCATGCTTTCGCTTCCACAGATTTTCCGTATTGTTGCTAACAGCAACCTGCTACAGCATTGTTGTATGAGGGAAAGGGTTAAACTGCCTCCGAAGTAGATGATTTTTGACATTTTCTTTTATGACCTTCAGCTAATTTGAATTCGGATGA
The DNA here is from genome assembly GCA_031761405.1 of Serripes groenlandicus. Classification (NCBI taxonomy): domain Eukaryota; kingdom Metazoa; phylum Mollusca; class Bivalvia; order Cardiida; family Cardiidae; genus Serripes; species Serripes groenlandicus. Next base: position 776,563 of record JASEVX010000019.1, read on the forward strand.
GTCCAAAATATCTGAGGTTAGGCAGGATACAGGTTTTAACAGAGCTCTAGATAAGGGGCGTTTTGCATGTTCTAAAATCCTTATTTTACCCTCTAACCCTAGGTTGTGGGTACTCAAAGGAATCGTCTCAGTGAGACAATTCTTTTGAATACACCAACAACATAGGGTTTGCTCTAATAATAAGAGAGAAATTGTGGGAAACAGAGCTGAATACCCCTCCTTATCTGGACATCTGCGGTTTAGGAATAAAACTTGTTGTTCCAATCACAGTGACAATAATAATATATAATTATGTATGTATGTATGTATGTATGTATGCAAGGCTATGACAAATGCAAAGTTGCACTGAAGCTTTAAAGCTTTGCAATCAATGATCACACCGTATAAGCAATACCATTTTCATCGATTGATTGATTGATTTGATTTTGGTTTACTGTTGTTTTAAAAAAAGATTCAGTCATATTACGGCAGCCAGTTCACCTATATCCAAGTGTTTCCTGGCTTTCTCTTCCATTTTCATCACATGTTCTAACTTGTTTGACTTTTAAATTTCCAAATAATTGTCTTTACTTAAGTTTATGTGGCTATATTGAAGCCTTTCCCAACTGCAAATATATTTTGACATGCATATTATAGTGACAGCATCTAGAAATATTGTTGCAAAAGCAAAAACTGGCAGCTCATGATGACCAATTCCTCCTTTTGTCACAATATTTTCAAATCTTTCAATCCTTTCCCACATACAACACATCTGCAGCAAAAGACTTTGAACACAAAGTGACACAATAACCTAAAGACTCCATAAAAGAACACTTAATTGTTAAATAAAGTTAAAAACATTGTGGACAAAGGAGAAATTGCTCATCATGTCAGAGCTATTTTACCTTTGTCCACAATGTTTTCAAAAGTCGTCTGCTGCTATTGCGCCAAAATGCGTCTTCAGGTGGGAAAGGGTTAACCAACAGACCCACTGACCAACTGAGGTATATTCAAACAGACCTCATCTGCGGAGGAATAACAATCATCTTTCTACAAGATATGTCAATTATACATGGTTTGCTTATAAGGCGAGATTAATACATAGCCTTTTTACCATGTCTTCTGCATTCAGTAAAGTGGGCAATGAGTAGCTCTGTAAAAAAGAAATCTACATCAGTGTAAAACTATTCATATAGGCATCAGGTTACCTCGCTTTATTGATCTCCAATTTAGAGGTATGCATACAATTTAGGGGTATACACACCCTCCTTTACAGAGAGCCAATTTATAGAGCGCCTCTAGAGAAGAATGGAGTTTACAGATATATTTTTGTTACCTATAGTACAATAATGAAATGATATAAAAATAACTTCACAAAAGTTGGGAAGAAAGCTAAGATACTGCACCTAAAATAAATATTTCACTGCTTTTCCACATAGACGCAACACAAATCTGCAGAAGACTTTTTTATTTAAATATTTATGTACAAATGTTGAAATTCTCTACAAATAAAAGTATAATAAATGACATTCAATTGAACACATTGAAACAGAAGGAGAAATTGACCATTATGAGCAATTTACTCTTTTACCACAATGTCTTCAAAGTCTGCTGCAGATGTGTCAGAAAGCATCTTTTTGAGCGAAAGGGTTAAGACATGAGAAATCAGATCTGTTATGGAACCTATAAAGGTACAAAAATAAAACAAAATATAAAATTACTTGGGTATACATTGTATATTAACAAGAGGGCCATGATGGCCCTTGAATCGCTCACCTGATTTTATTTTTTTTGTTCACTTTAGCTATATAAGCCCCGCCCCCTGGCAGCCATAGTTTCCGACCAATCAACTTGGCTTGAAGGAATCTGATAGAGGGTCACCCTAGGAACATTTCTACAAAATTATTTGAAAATCGGCCAGATACTTTTGGAGGAGAAGATTTTTTAAGTTTTCACTATAGCCATATAATGCAAAATAGCCCTGCCCACTGGCGGCCATGTTTTTTGACCAATCAACATGGCTTGAAGGAATCTGAAAGTGGGTCATCCAAGGAACATTTCTACAAAATTATTTGAAAATCGAACTGACACTTTTGGAGGAGAAGATTTTTTAAGTTTGCACTATAGCCATATAAGGCAAAATAGCCCCGCCCCCCTGGCGGCCGTGTTTTTCGACCAATCAACATGGCTTGAAGGAATCTGGTAGAGGGTCATCCAAGGAACATTTCTACAAACTAATTTGAAAATCTGCCAACCAGTTTGGGAGATGAAGAATATTGAAGTTTTTTTCGTTTCGTTGCCATGGAAACCAGAATTCTGCATGGATCCCAAAAATTTGAAGGAATTCTGGTGAGGTCATTGAGAGGATGCTTTCTGTGAAGTTTCATCCCAACTGACCCACTGGTTACTGAGGAAAAGATGTTGAAGATTTTTTAAGTTTTCACTTTGGCCATATAAGGCAAAATAGCCCCCGCCCCCTGGCGGCCATGTTTTTCGACCAATCAACATTGCTTGAAGGAATCTGATAGAGGGTCACCCAAGGAACATTTCTACAAAATTATTTGAAAATCGGCCTGACACTTATGGAGGAGAAGATTTTTTAAGTTTTCACTATAGCCATAAAAGGCAAAATAGCCCCGCCCCCTGGCGGCCATGTTTTTTGACCAATCAACATGGCTTGAAGGAATCTGATAGAGGGTCACCCAAGGAACATTTCTACAAAATTATTTGAAAATCGGCCAGACACTTCTGGTGGAGAAGATTTTTTAAGCTTGCACTATAGCCATATAAGGCAAAATAGCCCGCCCCCCCCTGGCGGCCATGTTTTTCGACCAATCAACATGGCTTGAAAGAATCTGATAGAGGGTCACCCAAGGAACATTTCTACAAAATTATTTGAAAATCGGCCTTACACTTTCGGAGGAGAAGATTTTTTAAGTTTTCACTATAGCCTTATAAGGCAAAATAGCCCCGCCCCCCTGGCGGCCATGTTTTTCGACCAATCAACATGGCTTGAAGGAATCTGATAGAGGGTCATCCAAGGAACATTTCTACAAAATTATTTAAAAATCTGCCAACCAGTTTGGGAGAAGAAGAATTTTGAAGTTTTTTTCATTTCGTTGCCATGGAAACCAGAATTCTGCATGGATCCCAAAAATTTGAAGGAAATCTGGTGAGGTCATTGAGAGGATGCTTTCTGTGAAGTTTCATCCCAATTGACCCACTGGTTACTGAGGAGAAGAAGTTGACGGACGACGGACGACGCACGACGCACGACGGACGACGGACGACGGACAAAAGGCGATCACAATAACTCACCTTGAGCAAAGCTCAGGTGAGCTAATAATAAGTTGGCTAAGATATTATACCTAATAATTATGAAACTTTAACGTTTTTCCACAAACAAAAAATTTAAAGCAGACAACTTTGAAAGCATACAATGAAAATCTCAATGAAATGTAGAATAGAGTTGAAAACATTTTGGCAAGAAGAGAATTGTCTTCAAGAACAATTAACTTCTCTGTTTGCCCACAGTTGTCAAAAGTGGTCTGTTGTAGATGGGCCAAAACTTGTCTACAAGCGGGAAAGGGTTAAACTATTTCTACAGAGAACACATAATTTTCTTAAATCACATCTTTCCAAAATATTTTAGAAAGTTAAGTCTGATGGGGAACGGGAAAGATCCTGACCTGATGATGCTGTCATTGTTCACAAAAACCTTTTCCCACATTTAGACATATTTTGACATATCTGCAGCAGACGACTCTTTTGAAAACATCGTGACAAAAGGAGAAATGCTCAAAACAATCAATTTCTCCTTTTGTCACAATGTTTTCAACTTTTTTCAGTAATGATATCTTCAATTGTAGAGATTTTCCATATTTTTGAGTAGACATTTTCAAAGTCATCTGCTGCAGGTTTGCTGTATGTGGAAAATGGTTAAATCTCATTTAGCAATGAGAGATGTATCCTCATAAAAAAAATCCAAAGATTCTACCACAATACTTGTGTAATAATTAAACCTTTCCCACATGCAGACACATATATACATGTAATTGCATCTGAAACACACTATTTTCTAAAACATTGTGGCAAAAGAAGAAATTGCTCATTAGTCATTTTTTCATTTAAAGACATTTACCATGTTTTTGGAAATTTCCCATATCTTTTCAATGTCGTCTGCAGCAGATTTGTTATATAGGGGAAAGGATTAATGCAAAATTAAAAAATAATATAAATTTAAAAAAACGGGTTGTCTAAGGGGATTTAGATGACAATACTCTAACTTACTGTCTCATTCATGTTTTTTGGCTTAATATAGAATATGGAAAAATACAAAATATTCATGTGTACAAATCGAGGGCTTGGTGTGAAACAGTTGTAACTAAAAACCTATTTTGAAAACCCTGGTTTAGGGGCAATTTTTACCCCTTTGTAAACAATGCAAATTTAGATGCCATTGCTCAGAACGAGCAATGGCACCTAAATTTCCATTGTTTACCAAGAAAATTGATTTAACGCTTATAAAAACTTTATTGCCTGGTGATTAAACTTGGTAAAAAAATACCGATTTTAGTTACAACCGTTTCACGCCAAGCCCTCGAAATATCGATTTATTTATAGTTCCTTACACCTTTCCCACATACAGACGCTTCCTGAAGCTTCTGCAGCAGACGACTTTTAAAATCATTGTGGCGAGGAGAAATTGTATCCATTTGCCACAATGATTTCAACTCTTTTGTCTGCTGCAGATTTATTTTATGTGGGAAAGGGTGAACCATACACATATATGGTAATCTTATCTTTGCAAGTCAGTGTATATTTGTATATGTCCGTTTGAGGAAGTGAATATGTGAGTTTGTTTATGTATGAATGTGAGTATGAATATGCATGCATAAATGTATATGTCTGTATGTGTGCATATATATGTGTGTATGAATGAGTTGAAGGCCATATGTTAGACTTAATCTTTTCTTTGTACATCAACATACATCTTAAAACATAGCCTTCAAAAATAAAGAAATTATTATTATTATTATTATTCTAATTAAATTTCTTTTAATCGACAGTATAATAAAAACCTATTTATAGGCAAATCTTATTCCAAGGATATAATACTTTAATGTAAGCCAAGATTTCATCATTGGCTATCTTTAAATGCAGAATGCTTAGTTTGAATTCAGAAATAACTAGAAATACTGTGAGCAAAGCTCACTGAAGAATACCCCCCGCTCCCCTCCCAAAGCATCAGATACAATGGTAAAGTTTCTACTTTGCTTATCTTCCCTTGGAAGAATCTGAGGAGAAAAATCTTCCTTCATGCATATCTACATATAATGTGTAGCCTTCATATACAGTTTGAATCAAATCCATTGAGCAGTTTAGGAGGAGTAGTGCTTACAAGAAATGTGAATGGTATGTGCACAGGAGTCCCTCGCAGGTAACCTCTAAGTTGAATTATCTGCCCTTGGAAAAATCCGAGGCGTATGATCTTCCTTCATGCATATCTACATATGATGTGTAACCTTCATGTAAAGTTTGAACCAAATCCATGGAGCCGTTTAGGAGGAGTAGTGCTTACAAGAAATGTGGAGGTATGTGCACAAGAGTCCCTCGCAGGTAACCTCTAAGTTGAATTATCTGCCCTTGGAAGAATCCGAGGCGTATGATCTTCCTTCATGCATATCTACATATGATGTGTAACCTTCATGTAAAGTTTGAACCAAATCCATTGAGCCGTTTAGGAGGAGTAGTGCTTACAAGAAATGTGGAGGTATGTGCACAGGAGTCCCTCGCAGGTTACCTCTAAGTTGAATTATCTGCCCTTGGAAGAATCTGAGGCGTATGATCTTCCGTCATGCATATCTACATATGATGTGTAACCTTCATGTAAAATTTGAACCAAATCCATTGAGCCGTTTAGGAGGAGTAGTGCTTACAAGAAATGTGGAGGTATGTGCACAGGAGTCCCTCGCAGATAACCTCTAAGTTAAATTATCTCCCCTTGGAAGAGTCCGAGGCGTGTGATCTTCCTTCATGCATATCTACATATGATCCGAGGCGTATGATCTTCCTTCATGCATATCTACATATGATGTGTAACCTTCATGTAAAGTTTGAACCAAATCCATTGAGCCGTTTAGGAGGAGTAGTGCTTACAAGAAATGTGGAGGTATGTGCACAGGAGTCCCTCGCAGGTTACCTCTAAGTTGAATTATCTGCCCTTGGAAGAATCTGAGGCGTATGATCTTCCGTCATGCATATCTACATATGATGTGTAACCTTCATGTAAAATTTGAACCAAATCCATTGAGCCGTTTAGGAGGAGTAGTGCTTACAAGAAATGTGGAGGTATGTGCACAGGAGTCCCTCGCAGATAACCTCTAAGTTAAATTATCTCCCCTTGGAAGAGTCCGAGGCGTGTGATCTTCCTTCATGCATATCTACATATGATGTGTAACCTTCATGTAAAGTTTGAACCAAATCCATTGAGCCGTTTAGGAGGAGTAGTGCTTACAAGAAATGTGGAGGTATGTGCACAGGAGTCCCTCGCAGATAACCTCTAAGTTAAATTATCTCCCCTTGGAAGAGTCCGAGGCGTGTGATCTTCCTTCATGCATATCTACATATGATGTGTAACCTTCATGTAAAGTTTGAACCAAATCCATTGAGCCGTTTAGGAGGAGTAGTGCTTACAAGAAATGTGGACATACGGACAGACAGACAGACGGACAGACAGGGTGATTCCTATATACCCCCCCAAACTTTGTTTGCCGGGGGGTATAATAAATATAACCTATACTACAAAGATTTATAGACATATCGGGGGATGATTTAAATAATTATATTATCTGCACAGACTGATCCGGGCCGACACATTTCATCTCAGGGAGATAGAGGTATAGAGTAATGATTCCTGAAACAGAAAATCCACAGGAGGCGAAAAGTGTCTGTCCGGGTTAGCCTGCGCGGCATGCTTTAGCTAATTTGGGTCGATACTTAATGCAGAGGCCATAATGTTGGTTTTCTCACGGGATGGCTCGTATATATTTTGATAAAAGAAGCAGTGCTTCTGCCTCTTTCATGTTGTGAATAAGTATAGTGACATAGGTGGTGACGTCATTTACGTAACATAATTTGGTATTATCCATCTGACTGATGTCTTCAATTGAGAATTATTTAATTCTCACTAAGGAAACTGGGATTTTCCACATCCCGGGATATTTCTATAAATCTTAGACATTTCTGTAAATCGTTGATATTTCTATCAATCTTCCATATTTCTTTAAATCTTCGATAATTCTGTAAATCTTCGATATTTCTATAAATCTTCTATATTCCTATAAATGTTTTATTAAACGAGTTTACTAAGATGATATGCTGCAAGCCTTGGCGTGCGTCATATTCAGCTTTGTTAACGAGTTTATTAAAAGTGATAATAAATAAACACTAATGAGATATTCTTTTTATCACGCAAAGTGATTTATGAGGCGTATTTAGAAACAAGAGGGCCATGATGGCCCTGGATCGCTCACCAGATTTTATTTTTTTTTCACTTTAGCCATATAAGCCCCGTCCCCTGGCGGCCATAGTTTCCGACCAATCTAACCTTGAAGGAATCTAATAGGTGGTCACCCAAGGAACATTTCTACAAAATTATTTGAAAAACCGGCCTGACACTTTCGGAGGAGAAGATTTTTTTTCTCGATAGCCATATAAGGCAAAATAGCCCCGCCCCTGGTGGCCATGTTTTCTCACCAATCAACATGGCTTGAAGGAATCTGCCAACCAGTTTGGGAGAAGAAGAATTTTGATTTTTTTTTTCATTTTGTTGCCATGGAAACCAGAATTCTGCATAGATCCCAAAAATTTGAGGGAATTCTGGTGAGGTCATTGAGAGGATGCTTTCTGTGAAGTTTCATCCCAATTGACCCACTGGTTACTGAGAAGAAAAAGTTGACGGACGACGCACGCCGGACGCCGGACAAAAGGCGATCAGAATAACTAAAAATGTAATGTGAGTGACGTCATTTCAATAGTTTGGTTTCCACGTTGTAACAAAGACTTGAGCTCAAGACTCGAAACCAAACTAGTAGTGTCATATGCTTTTTGTGTAGTGTCATATAATATTTATGTAATGGCATTTTGACAGTCCCAGAGAGGATTTATGTGATAAATGTAAGTAATATGTATCAGACAATTTATGGTTTTGTTGCAGTAGCATCTACATACAGTGAATACCCAGGGAAGTCAGTGCATACTACATGTACACAACCTCAACAGATTCTTTACTGTTAGTCTATTTGTAATATAATCCTGGATGTAACCTCTGACAAAGATCTACAGTCTAACCTGTTTAGCAATTGCCCATCTATAGCAACCACATTTTAATTTCTATACTATTCATTTTCTGCATAAATGACCCTGTAATTAAAGACCACCTGTGAATAAAGACCATAGTGTTCTCTTTCCGCGGGGGTCTTTAAACACAGGTTGGACTGTATTTCAATTGCATCATGATACTTTAACTCTTTTCCACAGACTACATCGAGGGCTTGGCGTGAAACGGTTGTAACTAAAATTGTTATTTTTTTACCAAGGTTATTTACTTTGCCATAAAGTCTTTATAAGCGTTAAATCATTTTTCTTGGTAAACAATGGAAATTTAGGTGCCATTGCTCGTTCTGAGCAATGGCACCTAAATTTGCATTGTTTACAAAGGGGTCAAAATTGCCCCTAAACCAGGGTTTTCAAAATAGGTTTTTAGTTACAACTGTTTCACACCAAGCCCTCGAGATGACTTTGAAAGCATTGAAGCAAAACAATGGAAAATCTGTATAAATGAAAGTATAATTATTGAATTACAGTTGAAAACAGTCTAATAAAAGAAGAAATTGCTCATCAATGTTCCAGACTGGCTTTATGTGCTGGTACTTACCAGACCAAAGTTGGCCAACTTTTGTAATATTTTGCCATAGTACCATTCTTGCTTCAAGTCTGATGGAATATTTTCTAATAGATCTGTGTACCTGAAAAACAAAGCTATTAATTATAATTCTAGTTCTAAATTTAGACTTTATCTGTTCTCAACTGCAGACACAATTTTAGCAATCTGTATCAGTGACTACTTTTGAAAACATTGTGGCAAGCCGAGAAACTTTTTAAAATTAGCTACTCCTCTCTTTGTCACAATGTTTTCAGTTTTATTTAATAATAATGATACATTCATTCATGGAAAATTCTGTATGTCTGCTGCATATTTGTTGTATGTTTAAAATAAATAACAAGAGCCTTAAGAGGGCCAGTATCACCCCACTGCCTTTAGGCAAAAAAATTTAGACCAATTTACGCCAATCAAGATGTCTTGAATGAATCTGATAGTCACTGATAGTCACGCAAGGAACAATTCCGCAAAAATATTTGATCATCGACCAGATATTTTCTTGGTTGAAAATTTTTTAAAAGTTGTAGAGGTACCTTGTAAGTTGTAAAGGGTCACCTAAAGAACATTCTTTCAACATTGTTTGATAGTCGGCCAGGTATTTTTTGAGGAAAAGATTTGTAAAGTTTTCATTATAGCCATATAATAGGGACACTATATTATAGTGTCCCTGACCTATAAGGTATAGGAGAATAATTCAAAGTTTTTATTCTGTCTAACTAATAGCTATAAATCATACCAGTTTCCTTTGGCAGATGATTTCTTTCTGTCACTGATCGGTTTCCGTAATCTCATCCAGCTTTGTGACCTCATTTCATCCACAGCACGGTGAAAACTACTTCCATGGGTCGAAGATGCCAGACTGACAAACTTACTTTGACAAATCAGATGTCTTTGCCTTAACAAAAATTAACGGTAAATGTAAAATTGCTACACACAATAAATAGATAAAAGATTAAGTGTTTGTTTACCATTCAATGGATTGATACAGTAAGTCTATCACAAGTGAAACACAATTGTAAACATGACAAATTACCAAAAGACAAAAAGTACACAAAATCCATAAAAAAAAATCCAAATGCATGACAATAAAAACAATTTAATATTTGTTAAAAAAATTATTCATTTAATGTGTGTCCAAAATTTGTAGTCAATCTAACAAAAAATGGAGAAGGATCAATCAAAATCCACCAAAATTCATGTTTTTTACCACAAAAATAAGTAACACTCATTAGCTACAACATACAATGTGTCATGAAGAGTATAAGATATAACTATAACTGAAGTTTGGAAACCAATAGCACTTGTACTTTTTAGGAAATGTGAAAAAACAAAACTTTAACTTTGAACTAAAAGCAAAGTTCAAATATATACAAGAAATTTAAACAAAAACAATTGTGCTAAACGCAAAATTTAAAAATACAAATGCTTGAAGTTCAAAAATACAAGAAAATAAAAAAAAAATAACAAAATACAAAGTTTTACCCTGAAACCTGTTTGATATTGTGAAGAACTTTTTTATGAAATGTGTGTTCACAATTTGAAATTAATCCACCAAAATATGAAGAAGCTATGTCCAATTCTCAAAATCCACCAAAAACCAGGTATTTTACCCCAAAAAAGGTCAAACTCAGCATCTTCAGCATACAATGTGCAGAAGGGTATTAGATGTAACTATATTCCAAATATGAAAGCCCTAGCTAGTACCAGTACTTATTGAGAAAAATAAAAAAGAAAAGAAACTTTAACGTGGAGCTAATCGCAAAATTAAAAAATACAAGAAATGAAAAAGAAAAAAAGGAAAATGTTTGACCCAAAAACCTGTTTGATATGTTGAAGTACTTTATTTATGAAATATGTGTGCACAATTTGAAATCAATCTAACACAAAATGAGGAAACTATGACCAAATCTCAAAGTCCACCAAAAACCACCAAAATCATGTTCCAACAATGTTGTAGTCATATCACGGCATTTCATGGGTGAAGTCACCAGTACTACTGGTCCATTTACCCTGATTCCAGCCAGTTGTAATGCTAACCAAACAATCCTGTGTGCCAAGCAGGGCAGCCATTACTACCATTTTAAAAGTCTTTGATCCGGCTGGGGATAGAGCCTGTGACCTGCCACACCCAAAGTGGACGCTCTACCACTACACCACAAGGCGGTACTTCATGACAAAGTTACAAATAATCAGGACTAAATATCATGCCTCAAATCTTCTGTAAAACGTACAAAATATTTACCCTTCTTTGTGTTCTAAAATGTCATGTAAAGTAAGAGCTTTCTCCTCCCTGCTTTCAGCAAACTGATTGTGAAGGTCAGTTCTCAAGGTCAACTTCTTGTTGCTAGGGAGACTGTTTTGAAATTCTACCAATGCCGGTGAGCTAAAGGGAAAAAAAGAAAACAATTATCTATACATTTTTCAATAAACTAAATATTGTCGAAAAAAGGTCGCAATGACTTCCATTTATCATAATTTTAGATAAATGTATATTAAATAATTACCTCTTTGGTCGAATAAGGTGCGCGTTTGCACGTAGAAATTTGGAGGACATTTTCTCCTCTTCACCGAGGGCCATGGCCACCTTGTGGTCCAATCTTTTCTCTTGTTTCTCCTGTACGAAGATAAGCAAACATTATCTATCACAAATAACACCTAAAATAATAGCTCTAAAGCAACCTTTTCTCTTGTTTCTCCTGTACGAAGATAAGCAAACAATCTCTATCACAAATAAAACTTAATTAATAGCTCTTAAACAACAGTTTATTGCATACAATAAAAAATGCAGCAGAAAACATTGAAAATATCTTGGCGAAAGTATGAAAAATATCCATAAATGAGTCTTATTATTAAATAAGAGTTGAACAGATTTTGACAATTAAAATTTCTCATTTGACCACAATGTTTAGAAAAGTCAAGTTGCTACAGAATGTTGGGGTGTAACATTTCCTGAGCCCAGATGTAGGCCATGTTGTACATTCCTTTTGATTTTGCAGCACCTAAGGTTCAACAAACTGCTTGAGTTTGTGCATGTTATAAACTTCTGTGCCTAGAAAATTAATATATAGTTATAATAAATAATCAATAGAATGTGTCATTCTATATTCACAAAGGTTCTTGAAACGAGTGCATTGCTTTAGTTTCTCACATTTATAAGAAATTGTGTTGAACACACTAAATAAACAACAAATAGAAGGGGAAATCCAATCGCTAAACCCTTTCCCTGATGCAACAATTATGCAACAGACGACTTTGAAAAAATGTAGACAAAAATATAGATTGTCTAAAGTCTTGTCTAAAGACTCATTCCTTGGTTGACAATGGATTAAATTGTCTAAAGACTCTTTTCTTCTTTAACAATGGATTGTCTAAAGAATCATTTCTTGGTTGACAATGGATTGGCTAAAGACTAATTTCTAGGTCAATAATGGATTATCTACATACTCATTTCTTGGTAAGCAATGGATTGTTTAAAGACTCATTTCTTGGTAAGCAATGGATTGTTTAAAGACTCATTTCTTGGTTAACAATGAATTGTCTAAAGACTCATTCGTCGCTTAACAATGGATTGTCTAAAGACTCTTTCTTAGTTGACAATGGATTGTCTAAAGAATCATTTCTTGGTTGACAATGGATTGTCTAAAGACTCATTTCTTGGTCAATAATGGATTATCTACATACTCATTTCTTGGTAAGCAATGGATTGTTTAAAGACTCATTTCTTGGTAAGCAATGGATTGTTTAAAGACTCATTTCTTGGTTAACAATGAATTGTCTAAAGACTCATATGTCGCTTAACAATGGATTTTCTAAAGACTCATTTTTTAGTTGACAATGGATTGTCTAAAGACTCATTACTTGGTTAACAATGGATTGTCTAAAGACTCATTACTTGGTTGACAATGGATTGTCTAAAGACTCATTACTTGGTTGACAATGGATTGTCTTAAGACTCATTTGTCGCTTAACAATGGATTGATTAAAGACTTATTACTTGGTTAACAATGGATTGTCTAAAGACTCATTATTTGGTTGACAATGGATTGTCTATATATAAAAACTCATTTCTCAGTTGACAATGGATTTTCTAAAGACTCATTTCTTGGTTAACAATGGATTGTCTAAAGACTTGTTTGTCGCTTCACAATGGATTGTCTAAAGATTCATTACTTGGTTAACAATGGATTGTCTAAAGACTCATTACTTGGTTGTCAATTGATTGTCTAAAGACTCATTTGTCGCTTAGCAATGGATTGTTACTTGGTTAACAATGGATTTTCTTAAGACTTATTTCTTGGATGACAATGGATTGTCTAAAGACTCATTTCTTGGTTAACAATGGATTGTCTAAAGCCTCATTTCTTGGATAACAATGGATTGTCAACAGACTCATTTCTTGGTTAACAATGGATTGTCTAAAGACTCATTTCTTGGCTGACAATGGATTTTCTAAAGACTTACCCCACTCCCGTCTCTTTTCTTTCTGGATTTTCTGTTACTTTTCTCATCCTTATCATGCCTGTTATACACACAAAAGAAAGAAATTAAGGTCTACTAACCCTTTTCAACCTCTGCTAGCAGCAGACGACATTTGAAAACATTGTGACAATGTCATAATGAGCAATTTGTCCTTATGAAACACGGTTTTCAATAGTAATGCTTTCATTTATATAGATAAGCCCAATTTTTGCCTAGATATTATCAAAGTCGCCTGCTGCATATGTGTTTTATGAGGGAAAGGGTGGATGCAAAGCGTAAACGAAACATAGACAGATAGCCGATTGAGAGATGGTCCCTTAGCATCTTCCTGTCTGCATCGAATTTACACTGGTTCCTACAGTATTTCAGTCATATCACAACACTTCCTGTTGGCATGGTGTTTTTACCCTGGTTCCTACAGTATATCACAACACTTCCTGTCGGCATGGTGTTTTACACTGGTTCCAACAGTATATCACGACACTTCCTGTCGGCATGGTGTTTTACACTGGTTCCTACAGTATTTCAGTCATATCACAACACTTCCTATCTGCATGGTGTTTTACCCTGGTTACTACAGTATATCACAACACTTCCTGAGGGAATTACAAGTACTTCTGATAAACTTATCCTAACACCAGCACAACAGTTGTAATGCTATACCCCCATCACTCAACACTGAGTGTAAAGGAGGGAAGCCACCCTCTTTGGTATGACCCCCCTATGGATTGATCCCTGGTTTCCTGTTCTCACGGCGGAGTCTCTAACTACTACACTATTGAGGCAGGGGCCACAAAAACAATAATTAATTTTTTACTAGCTAGCAGTGGATTTCCCAGATCCAAACTGTTTGATATTCAGATTATATTTCAGCAAAAAATTGCAAGTGATGCAGACGACAATGTACCAGACGAAAACAACTAACCATGCAAAATATTTTACACCTATGTTTTCAAAAGTTGTCTGCTGTGGGCATAGCAAAGAATACCAGAAAGTTTATCTGAAATAGAAATCATGAATGACCGCCTCTATGGTGTAGTAGTTAAGAGCATAGGTCTCGGGGAGCGCTAGATGAGGGTTCTATCCAAGGTAAAGTTGTACCAAAGATTTAACCCTTTTCCTCATATAGACGCCTTCAGATGCCTCTGCAACAGACGACTTTTAAAAACACTGTGACAAAAGAAGAAATGTCTCCTTATTGCCGCAATGTTTTCAACACTATTCAATAATTAAACTATCACTTATAGAAATATTTCCTTTTTTTGTCTAGATGTTTTTAAAGTTGTTTGCTGCAGATTTGTTGTATGTGGGAAAGGCCTGTAGTACAACTGATACATGGTGGCGGGGGGAGTCGGGGTGTTGGTGGTGGTGGGGGGGGGGGGGGGGAGGGGTGTCAGGAGTCGGGGTTGGGGGGTGTGGGGGATCATCAGGATAAATATAAATATTACCATCATGGCAAAAGTCCTATCATCAATAGAGATGTTCCATATTGTTAATGACATGTTTTCAAAGTCGTCTGCTTCAGGTTTGGTGAATGTGGGACAGGTTAATTAATATAGAGATGTTCCATATTTTTACTGACATGTTTTCAAAGTCGTCTGCTTCAGGTTTGGTGAATGTGGGACAGGTTAATTAATATAGAGATATTCCATATTTTTACTGACATGTTTTCAAAGTCATCTGCTTCAGGTTTGGTGAATGTGGGACAGGTTAATTAATATAGAGATATTCCATATTTTTACTGACATGTTTTCAAAGTCATCTGCTTCAGGTTTGGTGAATGTGGGACAGGTTAATTAATATAGAGATATTCCATATTTTTACTGACATGTTTTCAAAGTCATCTGCTTCAGGTTTGGTGTATGTGGGACAGGTTAATTAATATAGAGATATTCCATATTTTTACTGACATGTTTTCAAAGTCGTCATCTTCAGGTTTGGTGTATGTGGGACAGGTTAATTAATATAGAGATATTCCATATTTTTACTGACATGTTTTCAAAGTCATCTGCTTCAGGTTTGGTGAATGTGGGACAGGTTAATTAATATAGAGATATTCCATATTTTTACTGACATGTTTTCAAAGTCGTCATCTTCAGGTTTGGTGTATGTGGGACAGGTTAATTAATATAGAGATATTCCATATTTTTACTGACATGTTTTCAAAGTCGTCATCTTCAGGTTTGGTGTATGTGGGACAGGTTAATTAATATAGAGATATTCCATATTTTTACTGACATGTTTTCAAAGTCGTCATCTTCAGGTTTGGTGTATGTGGGAAAGGGTTAAAAACACATGAAGATTTATACCTTTTATCCTTCTTTTTATCAGGTACGTTGGGAGCATTGGGCAGTGAGGAGGAAGTTGATTTGTTATCGTCTTCCTTCTTATTCGCTGATTCTTCATGTTTCAAGCTTTCATAGTACTCGTCTAGAAACTTGAAAATGCCTAAAAAATACATCATAAACCCATTTCTAACTTGCAGATGCATTCTGACACATCTGCAGCAGAGGACTTTGGAAATGAGCAATTTCTCCCTTTGCCTGTATTTTCAATAATTATTCTCTCATTTTTACATATTATGACCTTGGTGTTTTCAAAGTTCTCTGCTGCATATTTGTTGTATGTGGGAAATTAATAAAGCCTTTTGTTATATACCTGTACATTTCGCGGCGCAAATACATGCAGATTGTCATGTGCAGTTCAGACACGACAGGTTAAAATTCCGTATCCCACCTTGTGAAAATACGGAATTGTGATGTCAGACAGTGCGTGGACTACTTTCAGCGAGGTTCCTGTTTTGAATTTGCGCTACGTAGTAAAATATGATGACAACCAGTTCTTTATAGGAAAATCGTTTCTATTTCATGTATCGAAAACCTGGTGTCAAATTCAATAAAAACCCGCAAATAAAGAATGTTTTATTATTTTCTCCCACAAAACAATGGAAATTACATTTGACGATGTTATTATGCGAGACCTACGTATTAGAATACTTTGTAGGGCATTGCCTAAGTTTTGTAGTAAATATTCATCCGCCATTCATCTTTTCATTACACAATTTCATAATTGTTTTCCCAATAAAAAATAAATTGAATATGTTTATTTGTTACTTGTTTCGCTCTTCATAAATTGTAGGTATATAATAAAAGAAATATAACGTAATTACAACTAATGCCTAGAAAATACAAAAACAATGACGACTATTAATTGCTTAGGTCAACAAGAGACATTAAGAAAAAACATGATGAATCTTTTCCTTGATAGTCAGATGATTTTACCTGTTGAAAACATTGTGGAAAAAAGAACAATTGTACAAAACAAATATATATGAAACCACAATTTGTTTTCAGCTCCGTATCAAAATCAAACAAGAGCAAAGCAGATCAACGCCAACGCTCATCTGTTTTTTCGAAGCTGAAAAAGGGGCATTTCTGAATAATTATTAAAGCCAGAGTTACCAGAGTTATGTGACTTGGTATAGACATGCATGTTGTTTCCAAGGTAAGGTTAAAGTTTTGTGACGATGCTGACAATGCAGATGACAACAATGACAAGGGTATAACAATAGCCCGACCTTTTTTCTACAAAAACAGACAATCTAAAATGCCCTATTTTTGCCTAGATATGTTTTCAAATGTGTCCGTTGCAAATTGTTTGTATATTGGAAAAGGATAAAAAGGAGAATTTGCTAACTTTTGGTAATTTCTTTTTTATGATTATAAAGTGTTTAGATCTGTCTTAAATTCATACTTAAAATGATGTCTGGATTTAAACCCTTTCCAACATATAATAAATCTGCAAAAAATATAATCAAAATATATGAAAAATCTCTTGAAATGAAGATATGATAATTGAATAGAATTGAAAACATTGTGGCAAAAGGGTAAATTGCTCCTTTTGAGCAATTTCTTCTTTGTCACAATATTTTCAAATGTCATCATCTGCGAGAGCATCTGAATGTGAGAAAAGGTTTAATGCTATTCTACAGAGGTTGTTGACTGATTGCATAATCGAAAGCCAACACACCTGCTGCAGACAGTTTTGATAACATTTAGCCAAAGATATGATTATTGAATAGTACAGTTTAAAATTTCCGTGGTGGAAAGAAAAAATGCTCATTATGAGCAATTTTCCTTAAGTTAAGTTATAATGTTTTCAAAAGCTGTCTGCTGCAGATGCGTCAAATGTATAATCCTAGTTAATAATTCATCCTTTCATAATGTCAGTTTCCAGAGCAGATCTGGCATTTGGCAGCTCTGTTGCAAACAGCATTTTGAGGGCTTCATGCAAAAAGGTTGTAGCTACGTCTTGTTCAAGATGTAGTTTCTACTGTTTTGCATGAAACCATCGATTTGACAGCTCTGTGGCAGAAAGCATTAGAACACATTTTGAGAAAATCACATTAGCAATCATAGAGATTTTAACCCTTTCCCTCATTTGACAATACTGCAGCAGACGACTTTGGACATATGTTGTCATAAAATAGAAAATCTCTATAATTGAATGTATAACCTATGACTTAAAGTGGAAAACATTGTGGCAAAACTAGCAATTTCTTCTTTTGTAACTATGTTTTCAAAAAGCTGTCTGCTGTCTGCTGAGGCACAAGAAAGCGTCTATATGAGGGAATGGGTTAAAAACTTGTCCGTGGTATTTTCACTGAGATTCTAAAAATATCATATCAAGTAACGGGTTAACCCTTTCCCACATACAACAAATCTGCAGCAGACAACATTGAAAACATGGTGACAAAAACCTGAAAAATCTCTATTAAAGATAGCTTAATTGTTAAATAAAGTTGAAAACAAGGTTTTCAAAAGATGTCTGCTGCTTTTGCGTCAAAATGCGTCTGCAGGTGGGAAAGAGTTGAAAAAGCTTTTTACTTTTGTTATAAGTCTGGTCCTCCTCTTCCTCCATTTGTGGTGAGAGCACATGTTCTTGTTCATGGTGTTCTATGGATTTACTGCGGGGTACCAGCATTGACATCTGATTATTTAAAGTATTCAAACCTGAATGAAATGATTAGAAAAAGAGTTAGATGTAATGTACATGTGCACATCTTTTTTAATTCAATAATGTTAATTTGATGGTGTTTTTCATGGACAGGCTGATCTGAACCTTCATTGTCTGAAACTGAGTTATGCTACGTTTACACTAGGCCACGATGTCTATGATGTCCACGATATAAAAAAATCGTAGTGCTCGACGATTTATTGTATCAGTTTTTCTTTTTCTACATTTTGCTACGCTTTCCTGCGCTCTCAGTACGTTTTGTTACGAAGCCAACACGACTCTGGTCAAGATCTGCCACGATTTTCATCACGTTCTCTCAAGTTCTGTTACGATCGTCACGATATGCTATCACGTTCTGTGACGTTCCATTAAGTTATGTTAAGATCTCTCACGATCATGAAGTTCTGTTAAGATCTCCTGCGATTTATGGCCACGATTTGAGCAAAATCTCCACGCTTGCACCACGATTGGGTATAAAAAGGAGGCCTTCCTTCCTCATTTGGCTGGCATATTTTTAATCTACCAAAACTATAGATGTTTTCTTGTTCAGTGTTGCAAACGTAATGAAGCTTGCAGAGCATTGATACACATCGTGGGAACCGTGCGGGAACTTATCAGTATGGAGTGTGTATGCCTATTGGGATGATCGTAGCAGAACGTGTCACAGTGTGATGTAATTACTCTTGCTATTTAATGTATCTTTACGAATCGTAGTAGAGAGTGATAGAGCGTGACAGAAACGCGGTGACATCGTAGTGAACCTTGAAGGAATCGTGTTTCCAAGTTCATTACGATCCCCTACGATGGCGCATCAAGTTCTGTTACGCTCGGTTAAGGTCTGTTAAGGTCTATTACGCTCTACTACGATTCCCACGTTCTATCACGCTCTCTCAAGATTTGGCGCCAAATCGGCATAATCGTGGCAAAGTTGTTGACAGCCCAAAATGTTGTCACGATTCTTACGATCATTACGATTCTACTACGTTCCCTCACGATCACTACGATTCGACCCACGACCCCCCACGCTCATCACGATTCTCTCAAATCGTGGAGATCGTAGACATCGTGGCCTAGTGTAAACGTAGCATTAGGTGTTCATTTTTTTATATGTAGGAAATATTGTTTTGCAGTAGTGATACCTAGCTTTGTATTGTTTTATAACGCGGATATCAATTTCTCCCACTCTGAGTAGACAATACAAAGCCAGGTATGGCTACTGAAACATAATTTCCCGCTTATTACATACCTAGTATAAATTTTAAAACAGTAAAAATTATTAATTATACAAATTTAAATATTTTCCATAAAGAAATAAAACAATTTATACATCACATAAAATTCATGAATGGCATGTGAATGCCAGATTGAAATTTTCAAATTTTGACAGTCTCGATTGAAAAACTTAAAATCAAAACTATCTGTTTCTTAATGCCCCTTTCCAATATACAACAAGTATGCAGTAGACTACTTTGAAAAGATTGCATGAGACAAATGGAAAATCTCTATATATGAAAATTGAATTATTGAAAAGAGTTGAAACAAATTTGGTAAAAGGAGAAAATGCTCATTATGTTTTCAAAACTCCTATGCTGCAGATGAGTCAAATTAAGTCTGCAAGTGGGAAAGGGCTTATAGTGGAATCCATCCTAGAGTGCAGTTTACCCTTTCTCACATATAGACGCTTTCTGACGCCTCTGCAGCAGACGATTTTTTAAGAAATTGTGGCAATTTCTCCTTTTGCCATAATGTTATAACTTTATTCAATTTACAGAGAGTTTCCATATTTTTTACCAAATATTTTAAAAGTTGTCTGCTGCAGATCTGTTGAATGTGGGAAAGAGTTAAACATATCCAAGATACAACACAAGTTTAAGTAGGAGACTTTGAAAACAACTGGACAAAAAATATGGCAGATCTAAAAGTATAATTGTTAAATAGCGCTGTCTGCTGCAGATGCGTCAAAATGCCGGTCCATGCGGGAAAGAGTTTAGCAATGGTCTATCCTAGAGAATCCATTCTCACATGCAGACACTATAAGGTAACCTTTGATAACTTTGTGGAAAGAGGAGAAATTGTGCCTGATGACAATTTCCCCTTTTGCATCAATGTTTTCATCTTTATATCATATTAATTCTTTCATTTAATTTTTTTTTTACATTTTTGACATCATGTTTACAAAGTTATCTGCTGAAGACTTTTTGTTGGTGAGAAAGGAAAACATGAAATTACTGGGTGGTTTTTTTTTTCAAATAATTTTTAAGTTGACTTAAGCAAAGCTGTCAAATGTTGCCTCGCATTCTGGAAACGCTTAACCATGCAATTAACAATTACAGTAATATTTATTTGATTTTTCATCAAAATCATCATTTTAACCCCTTCCAGCATTTTAACGTTTCTACAGAGAAAAAAATCCTGAAAACATTTATTTGGCAAAATAAATGCCCAAAACCCTTTTCCACATGCAGACACATTTTGGCGCAATAGCAGCAGATTACTTTTGTAAACATGAGTAATTTCTTCTTTGCCCACAAAGTTACAACTTTATTTAACCCTTTCCCTCATACGGCAATTCTGCAGCAGACGACTTTGAACTTATTTTGTCAAAACATAGAAAATCTCCATAGTTGAATGGATAACCTATGACAAAAAGTGGAAAACATTGTGGCAAAAGGAGAAATTGCACGTTTCGTGCAATTTCTTCTTTTGTCACTATGTTTTCAAAAAGCCGTCTGCTGCAGAGGCGTCAGAAAGCGTCTATATGAGGGAAAGGGTTATGAATTAAGCTACTCTTTCATGGAGATTTCTCAGGTTTTTGTCAGTATGTTTCAAAGTTGTCTGCTGCAGATTTGCTTTATGTGCCACAATGTTCTCCACTTTAACCAATTATTTTACTCTCATTTATACCCAGATGTTTTCATAGTCGTTTGCTGCAGATTAGTTGTATGTAGGAAAAGGGTTAAAAACTTATAATCATTCAAAATGTGTTTTAAATTGTAAACCAATTGGTGTTGAACTGTTAACAAATTAGTGTTTAATTGTAAACAATGTGTTGATTTTGTGATTTTATTGTCATGGGATTGGGGTTGCCCTTTCCCACATATAGACGCTTTCGGATGCCTTTACAGCAGACATTTTTTGAAATCATTGTGGCAAAAGGTGAAATTGCTCATAATGAGCATTTTCTCCTTTTGCCACAATGATTTCAACTCAATTCAATAATCATACTTTCTTTTATAAATGTTTTGTATATTTTGACCTTGATCATTTCAAAGTCGTCTGCTGCAGGTTTATTATATGTGGGAAAAGGTTAATTGTAGGTGTGAAATAGAAATCAAGACAATCAATCTAAGTGAAAATATACTATATAATATCAATCTAGTAAAAAATATCCAATAAATTAAGAAAATTCTATCCATTTCTTGATGTTATCCGTTTCCCATTTGCAGATGCATTCTGATGCATCTGCAGCAGACGACTTTTAAAAACACTGCGACAAAAGAAGAAATTGCTCAAAACGAGTAATTTCACCTTTTGCCAAAATGTTTTCAACTTGTTTCAGTAACTATACCTTCATTTGTAAATCTTTTTCATGTTTTTTCATGATTGTTTTCAAAGGCATCTGCTGTAGATTTGTTATATGTGGGAAAAGGATAACATAACATTTTGATTATCTAATGAAATCAAGAAGCTCGATCTGGTGATAAATAAAACAATTGGATCCATAAAACTAAAAGCAGATGACTTTTGAAAATTTACATGTACTGACAAAAGGAGAAATTGCTTGCAATTTCTTCTTTCGTTAAAATGGTTTCAATTTTACTGGATAATTAATTCTTTCATATAAAGATATATAGTTTCCATATTTTTTACTTAAAAGTTTCAAAGTCGCCTGCTGCAGATTTGTTGTTTGTGGGGATTGGTGAACACTTTTTATAGTCTTAACCCTTTCCCTCATATAGATGCTTTCTGACGCCTCTGCAGCAGACGGCTTTTTGAAAACAGTGACAAAAGAAGAAATTGCACAAAACGTGCAATTTCTCCTTTTGCCACAATGTTTTCCATTTTTTGTCATACCGGTAGGTTATCCGTTCAATTATGGAGATTTTCTATGTTTTGACAAAATACGTTCAAAGTCGTCTGCTGCAGAATTGTCGTATGAGGGAAAGGGTTAAAAACAAAAAATATCTGAGAAAAAAACATCTAGACAATTAAGTATGACTTTCAATAAGGAAATTCGGTCAGTTATCTCCCTTTAATACTCTCACATCTAGCTAGGTCCTATCATTTGGTTCCCTCTGTTTTTATCATTGGTTTCTTTGCCCTTGATGGTGCAATTATAATTGCATTTTCTTGTCCAACTGTTATTAGATTGATTAGTAATTCCACATTTGTTTTCTTTAAACACTGCTATGTAATTTTTTTCTTTTGAATCATCACTTTAATTAACACATTTATGATTAATGTGTACAGAGTAATTGCAATATCTCATTGCGAAATAGCGATAAAGACAAAGGATTCCAACTAAAAGGACCTACCAACTATTTGGTCTTCCTTGGTCTTTATCTGACAAGGGAGATAATATAATTATCACTAATGTCCCTCATTATAAACACATTCATGAAACAAGGAGAATTGCTCCTAAGTAGCCATAGTTATTACCCTTTCCCACATACAACATTTCTGAAGCAGACGACTTCAAAAACATAGTGACAAAAACCTGAAAATCTCCATAAAAGATTGATTGATTGATTGATTGGGGTTTAACGCCGTTTTTAACAATTTCTCAGTTATATCATGGCGGCCTGTTCACCTACTCATGCATTTCCTGGTTTTCTCACACCAGTACTCCACACAACAATCTTCCCAAGCATCTGGCTGCTTTTCCACATAGACTTAGCCCATTGGTGGAAGACGAATGACGCATGTCGCATTGACTTTTGTCAATCCTCGGAAAGAAAGTTGGCCGAGCCGGGATTCGAACTCACAACCCCTGGATTGACAGCCCGCGTCATTACCGACTGAGCTACCGGGGCTCGGCTCCATAAAAGATAACTCAATTGTTAAATAAAGTTGAATGAGCAATTTCACCTTTGGTCACAATGTTTTCAAAAGTTATCTGCTGCTTTTGCGTCAAAATGCGTCTGCAGGTGAGAAAGGGTTAATCCTCCTGTACAATGTTCCCAAAAGCCATAAGCAGTAGATGTTGATATATTTCCCACAATGTTTTCATCTATTTCAATAGTTATATTTTCATTTATAAAGATTTTCCACAAGTTTTCCTCAATGTTTTGAATGTTGTATGTTGTAAATGTTTTGTATCATACAATGCTGTTTAGTTAAAACTGAAACAAAATAGAAACATGTGTTAGCAAAACTGTTTTGTGAACGGGAAACATAACTCTTGGTGCTCCTGGGATTGTTATTCGATCCTTACCTCCCTTGATTTTCAATTCTAACAGCTGTCCAAGCATAGAGGCTCCCCCTAGTATAGGGGTTTGTCTTGCGGAGAGTGGGGGAGGAGAGGGTGTGGCCCTAGGATAAGGTCCAGGGGATTTAGGTTTTAAGAGGGAAACAAGTTTTTGCATTTGGGTAACGGGGACAGTATGCAATTCATTTCTGTGATCTGAAAATGAAATATAATCATTTGTTTTTAATTTTCTCTTTATTACCTCTAACAAAATTCCCATTATTACCTATGAGAAGGTTAACGCCCATCATAACTTATGGGTATATAGATTTGCATCATTACTTATGGGCACATACATTCCCGTAATAACTATAAGTCCTTATGTGGAGATTAATTCTAATAACTACCTATGAAATGTTAAAATCCACTGTTACCTATGGGAATGTAAATTTCCATTATTACTTATGGGCAAATACATTCCCATAATTCTTAATTACATATTGGAATGTAGATATACATCATGTTACTTATGGGAATGTAAATATCCATTGTTACCTATGAGAATGTAAATATCCACTATTACTTATAATGTGCAAATACATTCCCATAATTCCTTATGGGTAAATATCCATTGTTACTTATGGGAATGTAAATATACATTGTTACCTATGGGAATGTAAATATCCATTGTTACTTATGGGTAAATACATTCCCATAATTCCTTATGGGTAGGTCAATTCCAATAATTGTATATGGGAATGTAAATATCCATTGTTACCTATGGGAATGTAAATATCCATTGTTACTTATGGGCAAATACATTCCCATAATTCCTTATGGGTAGGTCAATTCCAATAATTGTATATGGGAATGTAAATATCCATTGTTACCTATGGGAATGTAAATTTACAATATTACTTATGGGAATGTAAATATCCATTGTAACCTATGGGAATGTAAATTTACATTGTTACCTATGGGAATGTAAATATCCATTGTAACCTATGGGAATATAAATATCCATTGTTACCTATGGGAATGTAAATATCTATTGTTACTTATGGGAATGTAAATTTCCATTATTACTTATGGGAATGTATATTGCCAGGGTATGTATATTGCCATCATTACTTATGGTACAAAGTAATGAACCCAGGGCTAGCAGAGATGTCCAAGCAGAGGCTGATGTGGATCTTTGCTGTTTACAAAATTGTGTGATGTGGTCCAAATATTATCCATTTCCCAAATACAGATACACCTCTGCAGCATACAACTTTGAAAACAACAAAGCAAAACAAAAGTAAATGTCTAGAAATGAATGTGTAACAAATAAGTAGACTTGAAAACATTGTGGCTTATGAGCAATTGTTCACTTCTCCTCTTTGGACACAATGTTTTCAAAAATTGTCTGCTGTAGAGGCATCAGAAGGTGTCTGTTTATAATGTGGAATAGGGATAAGCGTGTTAACCCTTTCCCTCACGTAGCTGATTTCTGACGCCTCTGCAGCAGACAGCTTTGTGAAAACATAGTGACAAAAGAAGAAATTGCTCAAAATGAGAAATTTCTCCTTTTGCCACGATGTTTTCCACTTTAGTCATTAATTATCCATTCAATTATAGAGATTTTCTATTTTTTGAAACAATATGTTCAAAGTCGTCTGCTGCAGAATTGTCATATGAGGGAAAGGGTTAAAGTCTTTGGTATGACCTGGCTCGAAAGGGGATCGATAAAACTCTCATCACCCACTCTCGAGATGGCCGCACTAACCACTACACTAACAAGGTTGTCCAAACATGTATGACAGAAAGTAAAGAATAAACAAAAAATTGTCACCTGTTGTACTTCCTTGCTGGCTCCCAGTCGCGGATGACTGGTTAGACGTACGCCCAGCTTGAAGAAGAGCCCGTCTAGCGTGGTTATTTCTACTCATTCTTTGGGTGCTTAGACGCTTTGTCACCTAAAATGGAGGCAAGTCATGAAGATTTTAATCCACACCGTATATACAGTTGAACATGTGCAACATCTTCGTATAACAGCTCCCTGTCTATAGCAACCACACTTTTAATTTCCAAATTACTCATTTCTGCCTAAATGAACCCTGTAATTAAAGACCACCTGTGACCAAAGACTTAACTGTTCTTTTCCCATGGATGGTCTTTAAACACAGGTTGGACTGTATTATACAATTACATACCAAACATACAATGACAAATTTACTTTATATCAATGTCCATAAAAGTATTGAAACTCTGTGGAAAAGCAGGCATCATGCTATAAATTGCTATAACTTTTACCAACAGTTTTGTGGTATGCCAATATTCTTATTAAACACTTTTTTTGTGAAACTGAAGAAAAAATGGCTGTTAAACCATTTCCCACTTGTAGACGCATTAAGACGTATCTGCAGCAGACTACTTTTGAAAACATTGTGACAAAAGGAGAAATTGCTCAAAACGTAATCAACTTTTTTCAGTTACAAATCATACCTTCATTAATAGAAATTGTACATGTTTTTGCCTAGATGTTTTCAAAGTTGTCTACTGCATATTTGTTGTATGTGGGAAAGGGTTAACACTTTGTAACCGTTAACCCTTTCCCTCATACAGCAAATATACAGCAGACGACTTTGAAAACATGGTGACTAAAACCAGAACATTTTCCATAAAAGATAGCTTAATTGTTAAATAAAGTTGAAAACATGGTGGCCAAAGGAGAAATTTCTCATCATGATCAATTTCTCCTTTGGCCACAATCTTTTTTATAAAAGTCTTCTGCTGCTATTGCATCAAAACGCGTCTTCAGGTGGGAAATGGTTAATCAAGTCAACTGATTAAGAATATAAGCCAGAAGACATATGAACCTGTCCATTGAAACGGTGAAACTCAAAATCAGCCTGTGCATCCATAAAGTCTGATCAAGATCTCCACTGTTCACATATTATTTACATAAGCTTGTTAGAAGCTTCTGTCAACTTGTGTAGATTCCAACTTTGTGCTCATGTGAGCTAAAAACAAACAAATGTACACTATCAAAGTTCATTATACATTTTGGCTGATTGTTTGGGGTTTAATGCTGTTTAAAAAAACAAACATATCAGTAGTATCACTGCGGCAAGTTCACCTACCCATTCATTTCCTGGCTTTCTCACACCAGTGATTTACACAACAGTCTTTTCCAAGCAACTGGCTGCTTTCACACATAGACTGTATACGCCCATTGGTGGAAGACGAATTACACTTGTCACATTGACTTTTGTCAAGTGAATTTTGGAAACACTACAGTCACCGTAGACAGACAGGATAAGCTGACTTTTATTAGCAGATGAAAATTATCATATCAAACATTAAATATTTGATCTTTTTTTATTGAGGTTCAATTCCATTTTCAACAATTGTTCAGACATATCACGGTGGTCAGTACATCTATCAATGTGTTACCTGGCTTTCTAACGCCAGTACTTCATGCATACAACAGTGTGGAAGACAAAATGACACCTATCACATTGACTTGTGTCAAGCATCCAAAAGAATGTTGGCCAAGCTGGGGTTCAAACTCACAACTCCTGGATTGACAAAATTTCTTTTGAAACTGAATAATCCATTCATAATACTTTTGTGTGAAAAATGCCCTTTCCCATTTTCTCCAAATCTGGAGCAGAAAATTTTGAACATGTCTGGAGCAAAGATATTGAAAATATCAATGAATATAATCATTGAATAATATTATGAGCTATTTCGCCAATAATGCCACCACATTTCCAAGAGTTGTCTGCTGCATGATGCATCAAAATCGTCTGCAAATATGTAAAGGCAAATCCATTTCGAGTTATTGGAAAATGATTTTAACCCTTTCCAACATGCAGATGCATATGACTTTTGAAAACATTGTTCCAAAAACCAAATTGCCCTAAATGATCAATTACAACTTTTGCCACAATGGTTTCAACTCTTTTCAATAATTATATCCTCATTTTAGTTTAGAATTTATCTGTTGCAGATTTGTTGTCTGTGGAAAAAGGTTTAGATTAAAAGTCATATAGCAGTTTTAATAGACAGTATCATTAGTTGCTAATTGTAAATGAATAGTTTGTGCATGATTAAGTTATGATTATAGTTCATGTTGCATGTGAACCCTTTCCTATGTATGCAGACACATTTTGACCCATCCGCAGCTGAGACGAATCTGTCAACATCCATGTTCAACTGAAGGCCTTTCAATAATAACTCTAATAATCACTTATGAAGATTTCAATATTTTGCCAAGATGTTTTCATAGTGTTGTTTGCTGCGTATTTGCTGATGTGGGAAAGGGTTAAACAAACAAAATATGCTGTGAGTTAGAAATGTAGAAATTGATACATGTAAGCATTAGGTCTTTATCTTTATTATTCTTATTCTGTATTTAAAAAGTTCAAAATTATCATCATTTCAGATCGGCCAACCAATTGCATTTGTGCTCAATTAGCCAGTATTTCATGTGAAAGCAAGCCCAGTGGCCAGTACTTCATGTGAAAGCAAGCCCAGTGGCCAGTACTTCATGTGAAAGCAAGCCCAATGGCCAAAACTTCATGTGAAAGCAAGCCCAATAGCCAGTACTTCATGTGAAAGCAAGCCCAGTGGCCAGTACTTCATGTTAAAAGCAAGTCCAGTGGCCAGTACTTCATGTGAAAACAAGCCCAGTGGCCAGTACTTCATGTGAACACAAGCCCAGTGGCCAGTACTTCATGTGAAAGCAAGCCCAGTGACCAGTACTTCATGTGAAAGCAAGCCCAGTGGCCAGTACTTCATGTGAAAGCAAGCCCAGTGGCCAGTACTTCATGTGAAAGCAAGCCCAATAGCCAGTGAGTAAGTTACAGTAATTGATACATAAAACATAAGACACTCGTTGGTATTTACGACTACCTGTGAGCTCAGACTATCCGCCATTATAATTTTTTCAAACAGAATACACTTTGTATTTAAATCAAAAATTTATTATTAGATCTAGATATCATATGAACATTAAAAATTCACTATTTTCAGTATTTAAAAACAAATAAAAAAATAACCAACGGAAGTGGGTAAACTGGTTTTAAATAAAGCTACGGGGATCCCGACTGCAATGTGAATGTATAAGTGAATGGTTTCTTTCATATGAACACTTTTCAGTTGGGAAACTGGGACACAGTTTTTTTTTTGTAATTTATATCAAATGAGTCTGAGATCACAGAGGGTAGTCGTCTTAATACAACTGATTGCCTATGAGATAGAATAAAATAAAACAAACTGAAAAATAGAGAGCATTTAATTAAAAGCCTAGATTTACATTACTTTAACCCTTTCCCACATACTGCAGCAGACGTTTTTAAATTCATATCCACAGCTGATACTTTTATTATTGAATAGAGTTGAAAATATTGTGGCAATAAGAAGGAATTGCTTGTTTTAAGCAATTTCTCCTTTTGCCACAATGTTTTCAAAAGTCTTCTGCTATAGCAGCATAGGCGTCGGAAAAAGTATATATTATGCAAAAGAGTTAACCCTTTCCCTCATATAGACGCTTTCTGGCGCCTCTGCAGCAGACGGCTTTTTGAAAACATAGTGACAAAAGAAGAAATTGCACAAAACGTGCAATTTCTCCTTTTGCCACAATGTTTTCCACTTTTCGTCATAGGTAATCCATTTAATTATGGAGATTTTCTATGTTTTGACAATATACGTTCAAAGTCGTCTGCTGCAGAATTGTGGTATGAGGGAAAGGGTTAAAGGAAACATTAAAAAATAAATAATTGAGTGCGCATCAAGCCAATAGGTGTGTCTTGATGTTCATTGCAAAAAGGTGCATGACTCCCGTAAACCTAAATCTGGGAGAGATAATTGTAACATATGTCTGGACTTATATGTAATTTCTGATAAAAACAAAAATGTTAACCCTTTCCCACATACAACAAAATCTGCAGCAGATATCTTTGTAAACATCTAGGCAAAGAATACGAAAAATCTCTGTAAAAAAAGTGTAATTATTGGGTAGTGTTGAAAACAATTTGGCAAATGGAGAAATTGCTCATCATTTTCTCCTTTTGCCACAATGTTTTCAAAATTCCTCTTCTACAGCGGCGTCTATATGTGGGAAAATGTAAATAAAGTACATGTGTCTCCTGTCATTATATACGACGTCAGTAAATGAAAGTATTACTGACAGACAGGCAGTCTCATGGACAGACAATGGAGAAGCGATCACTAAGTGTTAGCCTGCCACTTTTAAGGCAGGAGACACTAGAATAGTATAGCCTATATACATGTTTAAATAACTGATGTAATGCCATAAAAACAAGATGACACCAGTTTGCCAACACAGCTTAAATGTTTATGAGATGTGCTCTATGAAAACAAACATACAAAATTTGTTGAGGGCTTGGCGTGAAACAGTTGTAACTAAAAACATATTTTGAAAACCCTGGTTTAGGGGAAATTTTGACTGCTTTGTAAACAATGGAAATTTAATTTAGGTGCCATTGTTCTTTCTGAGCAATGGCACCTAAATTAAATTTCCATTGTTTACCAAGAAAAATGATGTAAACCTTATAAAAACTTTATGGCGAGGTGATTAACCTTGGTAAAAAAATACAAATTTTTGTTACAACCGTTTCATGCCAAGCCCTCAAAATGTACATGATTCATTGATCCGAGATCGCATCTTAAGCCACGCTCATCATCATGCATCACAAACAAACAACAATAAATCACTAAAAACTACCTGGTTCTCATGCATCACATGACTTTTGTTTGTGATGCAGAAACCGCATTCGGCAATTGCTTGTAAAGGACAGAACACATCAATCTTTTTTGATTAATTAAAATACTGCATTCTATATAATTTGCATATATCGGATCTATGAAAATGGTATTTAGGACCATCTTTATCTACCATTGTAATATCTACCATTGTAATACCAACACTAAGGTGGGTCATATGAGACCTAAAAAGCACAACTTATAAATAGATGTCTAAGTTATTCAATAATTACATTACCTTCTGCGCAAATAATGCGGACTGATAAATTAGAAAGAAACATTATTATTAACCCTTTCCCACATGCAGCAGACAACTTGAGAACATTGTGGCAAGAGGAGAAACGGCCCATAATGAGCAAGCTCTCCTCTTTGCCACAATTTGTTTCAACTATTCAGTAAGTTTATAGCTGAAACATTTTAAGAAATTGTTAATTTTGTACCTATATATTTTGTCATCTGCTGCAGAATTGTCATCTGACATTAGGCTTTATACAATACATTGACTGTTTATTTAACTCAATATGTTTATCTTGATGTTCCTAGAATAAGCTAATAACTCTTTGGTATTCAAAGTTGGACAAGTCCATTTTAAAAATACAACAATTAAAGGGTTACAACCTTTTCCCACATACAGACGTTTTCTGACGTCTCTGCAGCAGACAACTTTTAAAAAGAAATAGCTCATGATGAGCAATTTCTCGAGATCTTACTGCCAAATTGTTTTCAACTCTTTTAATAATTATTTTCATTTTTACAGATTGTTTACATTTTTGATTATATATTTTCAAAATCATCTTCAGCAGATTTGTCCTATGTGGGAAATGGTTAAAATTTGAGAACAATAATCTTGCCTCCTTTATCTACAACTCTGTGCAAATCTGCGGGAATCGAGGGCAAGGTAAATGGGTACATGTATAAGAGGATGTTTAAATATACAACTCAGATTGCTGTCAGGTAACACATATATCCGAGCTTTTAACCATGCCCATCGTCATGCATCAAAAACAAACCAATCATTAATCATTTAAAACTACCCTGTTCTCATGCATCACATGGCTTTTGTTTGTGATGCAGAAACTACATTTGGCAATCGAGTGTTACCGGACAGAACATGTCCTTTTCTTTTACCGGATTGGTAAACTAAAGGGGTCTTGATGAAAATCTGTATACAGTGAAGACTCAGATAAGCCTGTGCAAGGTGAAGTTACACTCGATTTAACCCCCATTTCCCACATACAGCAAACCTGCAGTAGATGACTTTGAAAACAACTAAGCAAAAGTATGGAAAATCACCATAAATGTTTTGTAGAGTTGTCTATCTGCTGCAGATATGTCAAAATGTAAGTGAGAAAGGGTTATAACATCCACAGTTTCAGAGACTTAACCTTTCCCTCATACGACAATTCTGCAGCAGACGACTTTGAACATATTTTGTCAAAACATAGAAAATCTCTATAATTGAATGGATAACCTACGACTAAAAGTGGAAAACATTGTGGCAAAAGAAGAAATTGCTTGTTTAGAGCAATTTCTTCTTTTGTCACTTTGTTTTCAAAAAGCTGTCTGCAGTAGAGGCGTCAGAAAGCGTCTAAATGAGGGAAAGGGTTACCTTACTGTTACAGTGATGCTATAAAACCTGAAATATTTCTCCATTATGAGCAATTTCTCTTTTTGCCTCAATGTATTCAAAAGTCGACTGCTGCAGTGGCATCAGAAGGCGTCTATATGTGGGAAAGGTTTAAGTAAGTATTGCATGTGTGGGAAAAGCACATCCATACTAAGTATCCAAATATATATACTGTTTTACAGAAGTTTCTTTAAACTTTCTATGGCTTTTTGGCAAACATTGCAGAGCCAGATGTGCTAGCTGATCTGAATCTATACTGGTCGCAAATATCCTACGGTTTGGTGTTTACAGAGCAAGGCTCATTTATTCAAATATTTCAGGAAGGTGCAATTGAAAGACAGACCTTGAACAAAACACACTAGGGCAAAAATATGTAACTATATGGGATAAAAATGCAATTATAATTATATGTCACAAACATACATAAAAATATATGTTACACACAAAAACATATAAATATATGTTACACACACAATAATGGGATTACAACAGTCTTATTTACCTTTGCAAATATTGAAGTTGTCTTCAAAAAGAGAAAGAAACTAATTAAACACACACTTAATTAACAGTTGAGTATTAGTATAATGTAATAATTAGGATTCTATATTATGCAATTGTTCTTATTAAATCCGACTAAAAGAAAATAACTCTTTCCCACATGCAGACACGTCTTGATGCATTACGATGTTACCCGTTCTTCATAACATTTTTAACCCTTTCCCTCAAATAGTCATACGTTATCCATTCAATTATAGAGATTTTCTATTCCTATATGAGGGAAAGGGTTAAAGCAGACGACAAAATGTTGTCTGCTGTAACGACATGAAATAACAACTGCATCAGGGAAAGGGTCTCTAAGTAAGTTTTACTAATTTTTATTAAGTTTTATTTGGTTTTATTAGATCTTGTCAAATACATCTAACTTGGATTCGAGAATATTAATTTAACATATTATTCTGATTGCTTTTATTGACTTAATTAACCCATTCACACATACAATAAATCTGCATACAGATGCAGATCACCAGATAAGGGGCCTTTTGCAGGCTTTAAAATCCTTATTTGATCCTGAAACCCTACGTTGTGGGTACTCAAAAGAATCGTCTCACTGAGACGCTTCTTTTGAGTACCCACAACATAGGGTTCACTTAAATAATGAGAGAGAAATTGTGGGAAAAAGAGCCGAATACCCCTCCTTATCTGGATCTCTGCGAGATGACTTCGATTTTAAAAAAACATCTAGTGAAAAAAATTGTGAGCAATTTCTGATTTTTCCACAATGATTTCAACTCTTTTTACTAAACATTCATAAATATAGACATATTAATATTTTTTTGACCTAGACGTTTTAAAAGTCATCTGCTGCAGATGTGTTTAATGTGGGAAAGGGTTAAGAATGTGTGTTGCCGTGTTACATGCCTACGTATCATCATGCATGGTGTCAGACATGCTTAGAGTTTTTAAAAGGTCTTACTGTCGTCATGGAGTTGGGTAACAATCCCCTCTTTCTTACACCTACATGCAGATAAATATATTTGTTTGTTTGTTTGTTTGTTTGTATAATGCAGAGCTCTAGATAATGTTCTAAAATCCTTATTTGACCCTCTAACCCTATGTTGTTGGTACTTAAAAGTACCGTCTCAGTGAGACGATTCTTTTGAGTACCAAGAACGTAGGGTTTGCTTTAATAATGAGAGAGAAATTGTGGGAAAAAGAGCTGAATACCCCTCCTTATCTGGACCTCTGAGAGATATTTGTTACACAAATTAAAGGCATAAATAGATAAGGAGCATTTTCTAAAATCCTTATTTGACCCTCTAACCCTATGATGTTGGTACTCAAAAGAACCGTCTCAGTGAGACGAATCTTTTGAGTACCCACAACATAGGGATTGCTTTAATAATGAGGGAGAAATTGTGGGAAAAAGAGCTGAATACCTCTCATTATTAGTGGTTTTACGACTAACAAATTGTCCAGTTATGCCATGGCATTTCCTGGGTAAGTTACCAGACGAAACTGTTGGTTCATGTATCCTAACACCACTGATTCAGTCCTTATGCTGACCCGATTATGCTGAGTGCCAAGGAGGGAAACCTTTTACTACCATTTTTAAAGTATCTTGGTATGACCCGACTATGGGTCAAACCC
The DNA here is from genome assembly GCA_031761405.1 of Serripes groenlandicus. Taxonomy (NCBI): domain Eukaryota; kingdom Metazoa; phylum Mollusca; class Bivalvia; order Cardiida; family Cardiidae; genus Serripes; species Serripes groenlandicus. Next base: position 810,937 of record JASEVX010000019.1, read on the forward strand.
ACAACCTCCTGCACCCATGGCGGACTCTCTTATTCAACACCACAAAGGTAGTTGCAGATAATATAACTGAATGGTTGTCATGGCCTATATATCTAAGTGTAAGTAACCCGTTCTAACATACAGACGCTTTCTGAAGCTTTTGCAGCAGACGACTTTTGATAAAATTGTGTCAAAAGGTGAAATTGCTCATAATGAGCAATTTCCTATATTGTCACAATGTTTTCAACTCTACTTAATTATTTCACTTTCATTTCCAGAGATTTTTCTATTTGCTAAGAAGTTTTCAAACTCGTCTGCTGCAGATCATGAGATGTGTTGTATGTGGAAAAAGGTTAAGGGAAATCACTTATGCATATCTTCCATTAACCCTTTCCCACATACAACAAATCTGCAGCAGACGACTTCGAAAACATATTGCCAAAGATGTGGAAAATCTCCATAAAATTTATAAAGGTTTTACTATTATATAGAATTGAAAACATTGTTGCAAATAGAGAAATTGCTCATTATGAGCAATTTTTCCTTTTGCCACAAGGTTTTCAAAAGTAGTCTACTGCAGATGCTTCAAAATGTGTCTACAAGTGAAATTCCATGACAAGACAGAACATTGCCATAATTGGTAATACTGTTTATCACATGATAATGCTTGTATCCGATGTAATATACCCATTACTTTTATCTTTATATATGACACGTGTAATTAATATAACATGACCGAATCACTATTTGTGTATTCATCCGCGAATGGTTACAAAATGGCTGAGAACGTTTTTCTGGTAAACACAAACGTTACGATAGATGGACGAGGAAACGGGACCATTATCGGTCATACAAATATATGTTTGTGTGATAAGTTAACAGATTATTAAGTATTACATAATGGGACTATTTTCTGACATTCGTTGTCATTTCATAAAATGTTATTAAACTCGTCCAAAGGCTTGCTTAATAACAAATTTCTTGAACTCCTTTAATAAAACTTTATATAAAATGACAACTCATGTCAGATCCTATATATATGTAATAAACCATGACAATATGAAACAACACCTGCTCTAGAATGTAGTTTATACTTAACTATGGACAAAACCTAAGTACATAGCATTGCAATAAACGTAATATAAAACAATACCCACATATATTGCAATAGATATTTTAATTGTGCGTCCACAAATATTGAAATATGTCTCAATTGTGTATGCTAAATTATATTAGTTTGATTTTTAAAAAAAGTCTAAATTGTACCAAACCAGAAAAAAATATTACATACATATAAAGAATGTGAATTAAAATGTAAAAAAAAAAGATGAAAATAAAAGCGATTAAAGATGGAAACAGAGAACCATAAACCAAAACGTGCTGTGAAACCACCGCCCAGTACAATTGTACAATTCTGAAAAAATTAACCCCATCCCACATACAACGAATTTGCAGCAGACGACTTCATAACAATATGGAAACTCACTATAAGGAAAAGTTTAATTATTGAAAAGATTTGAAAACATTGTGGCAAAAGGAGAAATTGCTCGTTATGAGCAAATTCTCCTTTTGCCACAATGTTTTCAAAAGCCGTCTGCAACAGAAGTGTCTGTATGAGTGTAAGGGAGTTAATTCAGTACTACCTGTGTGGCATTGCCATTTTGAGGGGAGGCTTTTTTAAGTACTTTAGGGGGAATTGCAACTTTCTGAAAGGAAGTTTTATATATAATGAAAATTAAACAATATAAAACGCCCAGTATAATTGCATAATTCTGATAATTTAATTACGTACATCCTGTAAGGCATTGCCATTTTTAGGGGAGACTTTTTATGTACTTTAGACGAAATTGCAATTTTCTGAAAGGAAGTTATACATATGATAAAATTAAACAGGACTGAACAAATTCAGAGCTGTAATAAAATGAGATTGTCCATCGGAAATTTTCTGAAAGGAAATTATACATATAATAAAATTAAACAGGACTGGACAAATTCAGAGCTGTTATAGAATGAGACTGTCCATTAGGAAAAAGGTACAAGTTGTTTTGTGAATAGCCAGCTGTATGCAAATTTATTATAAACAACATATGAGAACAATGTAGACAAAGATTAGCCTTCACATTTCTGCAGTCTGAACTTGGTCTAAATTGTTCACTTCTAATCTATATGTTCTTAGTTAAGGCTAATGGGAGACATCTGTCAGTTATCTCCCTTTAATACTCTCTACATCTAGCTAGGTCCTATCATTTGGTTTCCTCTGTTTTTATCATTGGTTTCTTTGCACTGGATGGTGCACTTATAACTTGCATTTTCTTGGCCAACTGTTATTAGATTGATTAGTAATTCCACATTTGTTTTCTTTAAACACTGCTATGTACATTTTCTCTTTTGAATCATCACTTTAATTAACACATTTATGATTAATGTGTACAGAGTAATTGCAATATCTCATTGTGAAATAGGGATAAAGACAAAGGATTTCAACTAAAAGGACCTACCAACTATTTGGTCTTCCTTGGTCTTTATCTGACAAGGGAGATAATATAGTTATCACTAATGTCCCTCATTGAAAGTATAAACATTGAATAGAGTTGGAAACATTATAGCAAAAAGAACAAAATTGCTCATGATGAGCAGTTTCTCCTTTTGTATGTCACAATGTTTTCAAAAGTCATCTGCTGCAGATACATCAATATGCTACTGGACATGGGTAAGGGTTAAACCTTATACATGTACAAACTTTGATCTCCAAACTGAATTGTGTGGGCACTTAACAGATTGGACTCACTGAGACTCAAACTTGTTTTAGGCAGCCACCAAGGGAAGAGTAGAAATGTAGTTGCTGAACACAGGTGGCTGCTTAATACAAGTCTAATAAAGAAGAAAATGTTTTGGTTCATCCTTGTATGGCTGCTTAACAGAGGTGACCGCTAACACAAGTTTGACTGTATTGAAGGACAAAGCACTCACATATGCTTCCTTAATCGTATTTATCAGGCAAACTAAACACCATTCTAATTTTTAAGTTTCAAAGTAAAAGTATTTCTGATTGGCTATACCATTATTGAATAGCCAGAATTTTCTTTACTTTGACATTAAAAATGTTCTTCAAATTTAGAACTATATTCAAATTAGAATGTTTGGTGAATAAGAGCACATCTAGCTATATAGGCCTGCAGCGTAAAATAATTATGTAATTCTACCCTCCTACATATGACAATTCTGCAGCAGACAACTTTAAAAACATCTAGACAAACATGTTAAAAATATCTATAAATGAATTTATTATTATTTATTAATTTAAAACTATTGTGGCAAAAGGAGAAATTGCTCATGATGAGCAATTTCTCCTTTTACCACAATGTTTTCAAAAGTCATCTGCTGCAGAGGCATCAGAAAGAGTCTGTATGTGGGGAAAGGGTTAAAAGTCTCACCCGTCCAGTGTCTTTAAATGCTGTCCAGCCGGACTCGGTTTGTTTCTCCTTCTGTAACTTCTTTGGTTGTGCCCTTGATCCCCCAATATCACTACAATATCAAGCAGAAATGTTTTACCCATTCCTATTTACAACCATTCTGCAGCAATCTCATTAAATCCAGACCTCAACTTGGCTGTTATAATTAGCAAACCCCCATATAGATCAGATGGCTGCCTATAACAGATGGTCTCAGATTGACCTTTGCATCAGCCAATCAAATTGATGCCAACAAAATCATAAGGTATCAACAGGGGATATAACCTATATAGATAAATGTGATGGTCAAATGTTCTGAGTGTATAGTAACCAGTTTGATAACTGAACCAAGCGTTGGTTGTATCATACTATTTCATTGGACAGAACAACAAGCACCTGTCAATGACCTTTGCATTAGCCAATCAATTTGTCGCCTACAAAGTCATAAGACATCAACAGGGGAGATAACCCATATAAATAAATGTGATTGTCAAATGTTCCGACTGCATTGTTACCATTTTGATAACTGAACCAATCGTTGGTTCTATCATACTATTTCATTGGACAGAAAATATGCACCTTTTCATGAATATTTATGGTTAATACAAGACAACCTTTTAGGCAGTGCAGTCCGAATTATGTCTGATTTTAATACTATTGAGTCTGCAGATGACTGCTTTGAAATTGTGGATTAGAAGGTTATAATTATTTATATAAAACAGATAATCCTTTCCCACATATGACAAGTCTGCAGCACAAGAAAAAATCCAAGCAAAAAAATGGAAAATTTCTATAAATGAAGATATGATTACTGAATATAGAAGCATTGTGGCGAAAGGAGAAATTGTTCCTGATTTTTTCAAAAGTCGTCTGCTGCAGAAGCGTCAGAAACTGTCTGTTTGTGGGAAATCAATTATGGCAAAAGAAGAAATTGTTCAGTTAGAGCAATTTGTCTCTCTTTCCCATAATATTTTCAAAAGTCCTCTGGTAAAATTAGAGGCATCAAAACTCCTTTAGCCCAAATTTTCCAAAAGTCATCTGCTGCATCATTTTAATCCCAAAGATAAACCTACATTTCACATTTTCAAGCCACTTAATATCAGCTGTAAAGGGAAAAAAAAGGCAATACCACCAGTCCTTAAACACCTAGAAAATCAACAAAAATATAACAAAAAGTAAAATCTACGAAAGAATAATACATGTATTGTAAATTCCATCCCAATAATCTATAAATATTTTAAACCCTCTTCCTAGCTCTAAAATTGTTCTGAAGAAAGAAAATTGATTTCAAGAAGTTTGATCCAAAGCTCACGCATCAAGTAGAATTTCCATTGTTTGCTCACTGAAAAAAGTAATTACAAAGCTATCAACCCTTTCAACAAATCTGCAGCAGACGACATGATGTACACGTCGACAAATATGTGGAATAACTCTGTAAATAATAGTTTAATTATTGCATAGAGTTGAAAACATTATGAGCCATTTCTCCCTTTGCCACAATGTTTTCAAAGTTGTCTGCTCAAAAGCATCTGTATGTGTGAAAGGGGGGGTCATGAGTTTGATCCTTTGAAAATGTATGAGTTGTTTTTTTGTGAACAGTCTAGATCCATTTGCTCAGTCTGCTCAAGATCTACTCCAGTCAAATATCACTTAAATAAGATTGTTCGAAGATTCTTGTAACTTGTGAAGACCTGAGCTCTACATGTGAATAAGGGATGTATTCCTTATTTGACCCTCTAACCCTATGTTGTGAGTACTCAAAAGAATCGTCTCCATGAGACGTTTCTTTTGAGTAGCCATATCATAGGATTTGGTTGGATAATAATGGAGATATTGTGGGGAAAAGAGCTGAATACTCCTTCTTATCTGGACCTCTGTAAAGACTTTGATTAGATGGAGCAGATTCACATGGTGATATGCATGAACCTACACCGTTCAGAAATGATATCTTTCATTTCAGGGCATGGGGCATAAATGGGATGCAGCAATAGCAATAATCCTTTCCCACATAAAGACGCTTCATGATGCCTCTTCAGCAGGAGACGTTTTAACCCTTTCCCACATAAAGACACTTTTTGACGCCTTTAAGGCAGACAACTTTTGAAAGCGCTCTAGCAAAAGAAGGAATTGCTCATAATGCACAATTCCCCCTTCTGCCAAAGTGTTTTCAACTGGATTTAATAATTAAATTCTCATTTATTGGGATTGATCACACTTTTGCCATGATGTTTTTAAAGTCGTCTGTGTCAGAAAGGGTTGTCTAGAGTCAGGGGAGGATACACTAGTACGGGGAGAAATAGACAAGGTTGACTTACGGGGAGAAATAGACAAGGTTGACTTACGGGGAGAAATAGACAAGGTTGACTTACGGGGAGAAATAGACAAGGTTGACTTACGGGGAGAAATAGACCAGGTTGACTTACGGGGAGAAATAGACAAGGTTGACTTATGGGGAGAAATAGACAAGGTTGACTTACGGGGAGAAATAGACATGGTTGACTTACGCAAGACTCCAGCAAGACATGATAGGTGTCATGGTTGAAGGGGGCTCCATGCTCATCGCCTCTAAGATCCAGTGCAGAACACATAACTGGCGGAATAATGCATCCCTACAGACAGACAAAGCATGGTAAATTTCTTTAGACAGATTAAAAAACAGAGCTCTAGATAAGGGGCGTTTTGCATTCTTTTTAAATCTTTATTAGACAAGATAACCCTATGATGTGGGTACTCAAAAGAATCATCTCATTGAGACGATTCTTTTGAGTATCCACATCAAAGGGTTGGGTTGGATAATAAGAGATATTAGAGCTATTAACCCCTTCTTATCTGAACCTCTGAAATACGATACATTTCAAAAAAAATCATGAAAGTCAAAAGATTTGTGTGAAAAACTGTGACAAAAGTTGATTATCTTCCTCCATTTAAGTTTCTTCAGGTGATAATGTTTAAATAAAATAATTATTTAGAATATGATAATCTTAATAAGCACCCGAATACAGCTTTGTCAATTTGTAATAAATGGGGATGGAAACAGCCCGAGTTACATATTATCTTCTCTTCCCATCATGTTATTACATGTACCTCTGCAGTATCAATATTTTACAACCAATTATTAATTAAGTATTTGATAAGTAAAACATTTATATTTATTATACGTTTTTAAGGCATCTCTGTATAAATATTTTACAACCAATTATTAATTCTTTTTAAGTATTTAAGTAGCAGTCCAGCTAAGAATCATGCAGGGGGCGATTCATCCATAGTCTAGAATCTTTAATTTTTTTTGTTAAATAGATTCAAAATGATGTAAAACTAATAAATTTGACATGTTGCGGGTCAAAATTCAATCCGTTGCCATGGTAACAGCTCTACCTTAAAAACAAGCTTATTTAGGCCCTGAAATCCTTATATTTGCATCATTTCATATTGAAAATAGATAAATTACCATAAACATTATAGAATATAAATGCTTTCCTTTTTATACTATTACATTAAATGAATTAAGAAATTATATCAAAATTTGGATGTATGCATTGGTAAGTGGTTACCATGGCAACCAATTTTCTATAATTTTTCAAAATAACAAAAAATCAAAATATGACATTTTTAACATATCATTATATCCGATGAGCACGGGGATAGAAGCCATTTGATTGATTATAAGTTGGGAATTGGCTCTTGGCCAAAACATATCAAAAATAAAAATATGTAGCCTAGTATAGATTTTTTTTTAAATGGCTTCTTATCTCGGGTGTTTTCGTAATTTTCATTCTCAACTGATTATTCTCTTGTAGCATATATACAAGCTTTATGAAGTCTTACTCGGAAACTTTTCAGAACCGAAACAATGTAAATAATGCTTTTTGTAAAATATCAAAATCTGGATGTATGCATGGGTAAGTGGTTACCATGGCAACCAATTTTCTATAATTTTTCAAAATGAAAAAAAAATCAAAATATGACATTTTTAACATATCATTATATCCGATGAGCACGGGGATAGAAGCCATTTGATTGATTATAAGTTGGGAATTGGCTCTTGGCCAAAACATATCAAAAATAAAAATATGTAGCCTAGTATAGATTTTTTTTTAAATGGCTTCTTATCTCGGGTGTTTTCGTTATTTTCATTCTCAACTGATTATTCTCTTTTAGCATATATACAAGCTTTATGAAGTCTTACTCAGAAACTTTTCAGAACCGAAACAATGTAAATAATGCTTTTTGTTAGTTTAAGGTCCACTGGCAGAAAGATAGTCAAACTATTGCAAAACTAAACGTTCTGTGTTGCGTCTGTCTGTCCGTCTTTGCACGCACCTGTTAACATTTTGATTATATTCGAACCACATTTCCTCAGTTATCACTGCACCAAATGCAACACAACTTCAAAGGTGACATCCTCTAAAGTGTGTTCTACTCAGTAATTAGTCCCCTACCCATCGAAGATCGGTTTCGCGACTATAGGTTTGGTCTATTCCGTCCGTCCGTGAGTCCGCATGTGTAGTTGTGGGGTGCCCACCCTTATTAAGACACTTAGATAAGTAGTTTTTTTGTTTCTTTTATTATACCTCACGTGACTTTGTAATGTTAAATTCTCATATACTCATCATTGGCAATTTCTTACTGTTTCATGCTAACAGTACGTTTTTGACCGGTTAACAGTATACTGTTACATGGCAGGCGCGTGAAAATGTTGGTTATGCACGTGTATGACGTCATTTCAAACAATAACGTCACCTTTTAGATGCGCGTGCCATGTAACAGTATACTGTTAACCGGTATATTCATATGTGTGTGTTACATGGCTGTAGATCTACCCATGTTCACCTCCCCTACAAAGGTACAGAATAAATTAAATAAACGTGCAATTTTGTTCGGTATAATAAAATAAATATTGCATGGCTTCCAGTGTTTGAAAACATCAAGAAAAAAGTTTTGAAATCTCAATAAATGAAAGAATCATTATGGAAAATCTCAATAAATGAAAGAATCATTATGGAAAGTCACAATAAATGAAAGAATCATTATGGAAAATCTCTATAAATGAAAGAATCATGATGAAAAATCTCAATAAATGAAAGAATCATTATGGAAAAAATCTCAATAAATGAAAGTATCGATCATTATGGAAAATCTCAATAAATAAAAGAAACATAATATGGAAGATCTCTATTAATGAAAGAATCATGATGGAAAATCTCAATAAAGAGAATCATTATGGAAAATCTCAATAAATGAAAGAATCGATCATTATGGAAAATCTCAATAAATGAAAGAATCGATCATTATGAAAAATCTCAATAAATGAAAGAATCATTATGGAAAATCTGAATAAATGAAAGAAATGAAAGTATCGATCATTATGGAAAATCTCAATAAATGAAAGAATCATTATGGAAAATCTCTATTAATGAAAGAATCATGATGAAAAATCTCAATAAATGAAAGAATCATTATGGAAAATCTCAATAAATGGAAAATCTCTATTAATGAAAGAATCATGATGAAAAATCTCAATAAATGAAAGAATCATGATGGAAAATCTCAATAAATGAAAGAATCGATCATTATGGAAAATCTCAATAAATGAAAGAATCATTATGGAAAATCTTAATAAATGAAAGCATAATTATGGAAAATCTCAATAAATGAAAGAATCGATCATTATGGAAAATCTCAATAAATGAAAGAATCATGATAGAAAATCTCAATAAATAAAAGAATTGATATAATTATGGAAAATCTCAATAAATAAAGAATATTTATTGAAAAGAGTTGAAAGCATTGTGGCTAAAGGATTTTTCTCATTTCGGCACATTATGTTTTTAAAAGAAGTCTGCTACAGCTAGAGGCGTCATAAAAGCATCTATTTGTCGGAAAGGGCTAAATGCCATATCAGGTAAACTCTTTTATTTAAGTTTCATACGTTTTTAGAATGTAGAATAACTCTTACTTAGAAACATCGAACTCTGACTGATCTTCGGACTCCACCATAGAAGACTCTCTAGCTGAGAAGGTGGTTGATAGATTTGTGTGTTGTGGCGTGTACGGTCGAGGCGTCTGCTGTTTACGTTTACGGCTACTGACGGGACGGGAGAACGTAGATGTCACGGCTGATGTGACCGCCGCTGATCGGGCTCGAATGTACTCCTCCTCCTCTTCTGCTATTGCCATTCTGAAATAAGGGAGATAATTAAAGCCTTTACGATGCGCAGATCTGGTTATCTGTAGGAGTTGCCATAGGAGCCTGGCACATTATAAAACAAGAGGGCCATGAGGCCCTGGAATCGCTCACCTGAGAATGGGCTATTTAAGACATAACTCTCTCATGCTCAAGCCAAACATTTGGCTTCCAGAGTGTTAACAAGATTTCCCTTAAATTTGGTCAAGTGACCTAGTTTTTGACATGACATGACCCATATTCGAACTTGGCCTAGATATCATCAGGACAAACTTTCTGATAAAGTTTCAACATGCTTAAGTTTAAAATGCGGCTTCAAGAGTGTTAACGAGATTTTCCTTAAATTTGGCCTAGTGACCTAGTTTCTGACCCAACATGACTCATATTCAAACTTGGCCTAGACAAATATTCTGACAAAGTTTCAACATGCTCAAGCCAGAAATGTGGCTTCTAGAGTGTAATCAAGATTTTCCTTAAATTTGGCCTAGTGACCTAGTTTTTGACCAGACATGACCCATATTCGAACTTGGCCTATATATCAAAAGACAAACTTTCTAATAAAGTTTCAACATGCTCAAGTTTAAAATGTGGCTTCCAGAGTGTTAACAAGATTTTCCTTCAATTTGGCCTAGTGACCTACTTTTGGACCGGACATGACCCATATTCAAACTTGGCCTAGATATCATCAAGACAAACTTTCCGACAAAGTTTCAACATGGTCAAGTTAAAAATGTGACTTCCAGAGTGTTAACAAGATTTTCCTTCAATTTGGCCTAGTGACCTAGTTTTTGACCCGACATGACCTATATTCGAACTTGGCCTAGATAATACTAAGACAAACATTCTGACATAGTTTCAACATGCTCAAGCCAAAAATGCGGCTTCAGGAGTGTTAACAAGATTTTTCTTAAATTTGACCTAGTGACCTAGCTTTTGACCCCACATGACCCTGTTTCAAACTTGGCCTAGAGTTGATCGAGATATATGTTCTAATAAACTTTTATAAAGATTGGATGCAAAATGTTGCCTCTAGTGTAGTAACAAGCAAATGTTGATGACGGACGACGAACGACGGACAAAAGGTGATCACAATAACTCACCTTGAGCACTACGTGCTCTGGTGAGCTAAAAATGGAAAATCTCTATAATTGAATGGATATATAACCTATGACTAAAAGTGGAAAACATTGTTGCAAAAGGAGAAATTGCTCATTTTGAGCAATTTCTTCATTTGTCACTTATATATGGTTTCAAAAAGCTGTCTGCTGCAGCGGCAGAAAGCGTCTATATGAGGGAAAAGGTTAATAGATTTTCCTCTGATTTTCTTCTTTTTTTATTAGCTCTATGGCAGTGGCAGCAAAAGGAGAAATGGGTCATGAAAAAAAATCTTCCTTTTGTTACCATGTTTATACAATCATATTCAGTATTTATATGTTCTTTTACAGAGAATTTCCATATTTTTCCCAAAGACTGCTACATATTTATCAAGATATACTTTGAAACAGTAAGTTTGAGGGTGAACCCTTTCACATAAAACAAATCTGTAGCAGAAGATTTTGAGATTCTTGGCAAAAAATGAAAAGTCTCTGTAAATGAAAGTCTAATAATTGAATCGAGTAGAAAACATTGTGGCAAAAGAAAACATTGCTCATTGTGAGCAATTTCTACTGTTGTCACAATGTTTTGGTAGTGAAATGTTGAAGATTGATCACTTTGCACTTTGATTGATTATTGAAAAACAGTAATTATAAAATTTCTCATTTCATCTAATTTTTACCTGACATAAATATAAATCTGAGGAAAAAACATGCCAAATCTGAGGGAAAAACATGCCAAATCTGGGAAAATATAGATATTTTTAAGCACAAACTTGAGACATTTGAGGAAAAAGGGAAGTCTAGAAACAATTAATTTTCTCTTTTTCTCATGTCTTCTGTAACTCGCTCACTCCGCCGCCGCATCAAAAGTGACATGTATCAAGGAAATAATCCAAACTCTCAATTAGTTTGTTAGTACTAAACACTCTAAATAAAGATGAAACGCTTAATTGATATCTTAAATTAATGATATCTTGAATGTATCATTTGTCAATATAAATACGTTTGTGTATTATATTTTTATTGTAAATGTTTTAACAGAGGCCAACAGGGCATGCCAGACTGTGCAGCCGCTATAAATATTCTTAATTATTATTATTATTATTGTGATTATTGTTATTATTATTATTCTATTATTAGCATTAATAAATTCTGCAAAATTACTGATGTGAAATAATGGTAATATCTACTTATTGTTTGAATACCAATTCATTAACACAACTCATTAATTGGCTAAATAGTCTATATCAGAAGGCAGTCAGTTGGCTGGAAAGAATGTTTTGTGGAGTACCGGTGAGAGGAAGCCAGGAAAACCACGTTGGCCGGCGTGATATAACTGAAATCTGAAATCATCGGCATTAAAATCCCATCAAATAAAAAGAAAAAATCTAGATCTCTTTGGAACCATACACAATCATGTTCCTTGGGCTTATCGCAAAACAGTACTTATTACTTTTTATTTCGAGATGCAGTTACAACTGTTTTGTATGAAGCTATCAGTTATAGTACAAATGCACTGAATGCGGGACAAAAATGCAGTTAAGAATCACCTGACCATCGAAACTGTAACAAAACTGAAACTGAATCTTTTAAATTTAGCCTTTACCAAATACAACAAATATGCAGCAGACACATTTAATAAGATACAATATGGAAAATTTCTTTAAATGAAAGTTAATATAATCATTGAATAAAAATGAATTTAAATCATTGTGGCAAACAGAGAAATTGCTCATCTTGAACAAATTTTCTCCTTTGGCTACAATGTTTACAATCTGCTTCTGCTGCAGATGCATCAATACAAGCCTACATGTGGAAATGGTTTATTTAAATCAGTGTTCAATGAAAAAAAATCTGTCAAATCCAGCCCCAACAGCACATCTAGATACTCAAATGTATCATTTATTAATAAAAAATATCATAACCCATTCATTTATATAAAAGTTTCATTGAAGGTTCTAAATAAACCCTTTGTATCTTGCTTTTTAAAAAGTCCTCAATAAACATCCTGACAAAAACAGTGAAAATTGCGGCAAATGGAGAAAATGCTCATTATGCGCAATTACTCCTTTACTACAATGTTTTCAAAAGTTGTCTGGAATCAAACCATTTTAAAAAGTGTGTATGGAAGGATTAGAATTTATAGTTTTACTAGAATATTAATGAATGGGAATGAAGTCTATATGAACAAACACATTTAAATTGAAAAGCAGTCCCGCACAAGGAAAACATGTCTTAATTTATACTCAATAACCATTTGCTTAGCTGATAAGATCTATCCTTACAGTAATCCGCAGAGGAAACAGTGTCTTGTCAATTGATAAAATATTTAAGATACAGAGTTGAAAGAAAAAAATAGTGGGAAAAGGGGGAAATTGCTCTTTTGGAGCAATTTTTTCTATTTCCACTTTTGTTTTTTAATTTCTCAACTGCAAAGATTTCAAAAGTATTCTTTTCTACCTCAAAGGTTAACCCTATCCCACGTACATATTATGACACATTTGCAGCAGTATACTTTTGAAAACAATTTTGGCAAATGTATTCATTAAGGATAACTTCATACATAGAGGTTTTCTCCAATAGTTGTTCACGACGTCTGCTGCATATTTGTTATATGTGGGAAAGAGTTAACAGCAATGTGACTGATCATAATACTTTGTTTGAAAGCAAAGACTGTTCAGCCCCCAATGTGTCACTGATAAGACAGGTTTTCCAGGTCTGCCACTCACATAACATTACCAATCTGATTAAAATCAGACCAAAGTACTTTGCTGTGCGTATATTTGATCTGACTACATTGCATAAAAGGTAATTTCAAATGGACCAAATATATTGAACTATGCATTAATTAGCAGGTTCTCATTTTTCTGTGCGATGAAAGCACTTAATACAACCAACGCTCGGTCATCACTGCGGCTCTATTTCATCTATTTATTTGCATGGGTTATCTCCCCTGATGATATCTAACATTTTATAGACGACAAGGTGATTGGCTGATGCAAAAGTCAATCTGAATTGACCTGTTACAGGCAGTCATCAGATCTATATGAAAGTTTGCTACTGCAGCAAAGTTAAGGTCTGGTTTTAACGTAATTGATTGCATACATACCTGTCTAGACGAATAAAGTCCCTATATATATATACATACAGATTTTAAAAATACATTATTCATAGGAAGGATAATTGTTTTAAACAAGTTTGTTTGACTTCTAGTAATTCTAAGAAATAATTTGCTGCTTTCTTCCTCTACCTCATACCACGAACAGGCAGCAGACAAAAACTTTGAAAAAAAATATATGAATGCAGGTATAATTATTGAAAAAAAATGAAAACATTGTGGCTTAAGGAGAAATGGCTCATTTAACGACATTATGTCACAATGATTTCCAAAGTCATGCATCTACTGCAAATGCGTCTAAATGAATCTGCAAGTTGGAAATTGTTAACTTTTAAGACCAACTAGAAGCAATTGTACAATATATTTGCTGAAACAATTTGAAGACTCTGGTATAAATACTTTCCTTCAATTTAACTTCCACAACGTTTAACAACCCTTTCCCACATACTATAAATCTGCAGCACGCGACTTTGAAAATATCTAAACAAAATTATGGAAAATCTCTATAAATGAATGTTAAACTATTGAATAGAGGTGAAAACATTGTGGCAAAAGGAGAAATGGCTCATAATGAGTAATTTCTACTTTTGCCACAATGTTTTCGAAAGTGTTTTGCTGCAGCTGGCATCAGAGGGGTGTCTGTATGTGGGAATGGGTTAACTCACAACAGAGGTCTTAATTTAACAACAGTAAAACTCCCCCTCTATTCACGAGGTGATTCCCGACTTATCTAATTTGTTTGGTGTTTTACGCCGCTTTCAACACTTTTCCAGTTATATGTGATCCTTTCCTGAGTAAGTTACGAGTCAACTGGTTCATTTATACTACCAGCCAGTCAGGCATAATGCAAACACCAATTATTTATGAGTGCCAAGGAGTGATAGCTGCTTCTACTAATTCTAAAACCTTGGGATTCGAACCCACAACCTCCAGCATCAGAGGTGGACACGCTATGACATATATACTTCCCTAGATGTTTTTAAAGTCAAACAAAATACAAAGCAGGAAAAACTATTTCACAGTTTTGATTATACATGACATGTACTTTATTACAATATTTAACCTTTTACCTTTAAAACTGAGGAGATAAAGAACAAGAAATATAAATGAAAAAGTAAGCTGCATTGATCACAAGCAAGAAATAAAATAATAAGAGCTTAACTGCTTAACCCTTTCCCACATACACTTTTAACCCTTTCCCTCATAAAGACGCTTTCTGACGCCTCTACTGCAGACGGCTTTTTGAAAATAAAGTGACAAAAGAAGAAATTGCTCAATACGAGCAATTTCTCCTTTTGCCACAATGTTTTCCACTTTTGAGTCATAGGTTATCCATTCAATTATATATAGATTTTCTATTTTTTGATAAAATATGTTCAAAGGTCGTCTGCTGCAGAATTGTTGTATGAGGGAAAGGGTTTACTACAGCAGTCTATAACAAATATTGAAAGTCTTTATTTATGAAAGTAAAATTATATAAAAAATAGTTGAAAAATATTGCGGCAATAGGAGAATTTGCTCATTATTAGCAATTTCTCCTTTTGCCATAATGTTTTCAAATTTCGTCTTCTGTAGATATGTCAAAATGTGTCTGCAAGTGACTACAGGTTAATATACTTGGAACGATAGTATAAGTACTGTATATAAGACCAGATATAGGTGAGGGATTGCTCAAACATGTGCAATAAATGAGTTAAGTTAATTCATTATTGACATATAAGTGAAACAAGAGATGTTTGTCAAATATGCTCATGTTGAGAAATTTCTCTTTTTGCCTCAATGTTTTCAAATCTATTTAATAATTTAACTCAAACTTATGGAGATTTTTCATGTTTTTGCCTTCTTGATTAGGTATAAACATTGTGACAAAATGAGAGCTTGCTCATTATGAGCAGTTTAGGCTTTTGCCACAATGTATTCAAAAGTTGTCTGCATCAAAAGGTATTGCATGTTGAAAAGGGTAGAAATTATAAATGCATGGAAAAAGGCAATAGATAATTATATAAGCACGTTAAACTGAGTGGTCTCAAGCAAAACCAACCTTAGAGATTCTATGATCAGTGTGTACAAAGACCTACCGGTACCTGGAAATCCATATAATCAATGTATATTAACCCTGTGCCACATACAGACGCTTTCTGATGCCTCGATCTTCAGCAGACGACTTATAAAAACATTGTGGCAAAAGAAGAAATTGCTCATCATGAGCTAGAGCAATTACTCCTTTTGCCACAGAATGTTTTCAACTTTATTGAATAATTGTTCTTTGATTTAAATGGAGAGTTTTCTTATATTGTTTTTAGATGATTTCAAAGTCGTCTGCTGTAGATATGTTGTACGTTGGAAAGGTATAGTCCTTTACCAGTAATACAACACATTCGCAGAAGACAAAGTGGACATTGTGGTTAAAGGAGAATAGCACATTATGAAGGCACAATGTTTTTCCAAAGCTGTGATGCAGATGTGTCAAAATACATATGAAAGTTGAAAACAGTGTAGGGTCAGACAAAACTGTGGATGAGCATGTTGCTCGGGATCTCCATTGATCACAAATGCCCTACGGTTCGGTTTTAGTAGAGCAGTGCTTAACCCTTTCCCTCGTACAACAATTCTGCAGCAGACGACTTTGAACGTATTTTGTCAAAACATAAAAAATCTCCATAATTGAATGGATAACCTATAACAAAAAGTGGAAAACATTGTGGCAAAAGGAGAAATTGCACGTTTTGTGCAATTTCTTCTTTTGTCACTATGTTTTCAAAAAGCCGCAGAGGCGTCAGAAAGCGTCTATATGAGGGAAAGGGTTAAATGGTTATATATATAAGAACAGTGAACCTACATTTACATCTCATGCAAAGAAGTTGTAACTCATTATGAGCAATTTCACCTTTTCCAAAAATGTTGCTATAAGTTCTCCTTTGCAAACGGGTCAAAATGCATTTGCAGGTGAGAAAGGAGTTAGATGAAATCTGACTAAAGAATGGATGCAATTCGACTGTTGACCCTTTCCCACATAAAAACGCATTCTGTCGTAGGTGAGATTTGAAAAAAATGTGGCAAAAGGAGAAATTATTCAACCCTTTTCAATAATGACACTTTCATTCATGTTTTTGCCTATATTTTTTTTTAATTCGATCTACTGCATAGACCTCTAGATAAGGGGCGTTTTGCATGTTCTAAAATATTTTGTTGGCCCTCTAACCCTATGTTGTGGGTACTCAAAAGAATCATCTAAGTGAGTACCTACAACATAGTGTTGCTTTAATAAGAAGAGAGAAATTGTGGGAAAAGAGCTGAATATTCATCCTTACCTAGACCTCTGACTGCAGTTATAATATGTAGGAAATGGAGTGTCAACCCTTTCCAACATACATAATAACTTTGAAAACATCTACATCTACCTAAAGACAAAAGTATAATAATTGAATACAGTTGTACATGTTGTGGCAAAAGTAGAAATTGCTCATTATGAGAAATTATCCCTCTTGCCACAATATCTTCCAAAGTCAGAAAGCGTCTGTATGTGGGAAAGAGTTTATAGATGGATTTAAATCTGCTTTTGCATGAGATAATTGAATTGTAGTGTATAAATGGATACAGAGTGAATATATAATTCAATAATTATTAGATTATCATCCAAAGAGGGACATTTAAATTAAAAATCAGGGAGGGAAAAACAAAATACTTACGAACTAAATGTTTTGATTTCTGGCTCCCTTTCGGGACTTTGATCCGAGTCTGAAGCATTATCATTGACGATTCCAAGCTCTTCATCAGTATCCGTCTGATGTTGTGTCAGGAAAGTGGGCGGGGCAACAGGCACCATGTAACTAAAGAGCCATAGTGGTTGAATACAAGGTTCATGTAGAAACAAGCTTTCATGTTTTAAGATCTGATAGCCATGCAGAAGCAATTTAAGGCATCTGCAGCAGACTACCTTTGAAAAACATAATGTGGCAAATTCCGAGGAAAAGCATAACAAAGCAAGACAAATTTTTTAAATTTACAAGATAGAGTTGAAATCATTGTGAAAAAATTCTCATTTTGCTATAATGTTTTCATTTGATAAGAATACTTTCTTTTATATACATATACCACATTTTTGCCTAGATGTTTTCAAAGTTGTCTGCTGCAGTTATACATCACAATCATTGCACAAAACAGATATATTTTACTTGGCACAATTTGTTTTGGATATGAATCTATAAGAACAGAATCTGATGTTGTAGGATTATAAACTATGAATGAAATGTTTAACCATTGTAAACTCATTGTAAAACTATCATGGTACATTGATGAAATGAAAATAGCAAAATTGAACCAATCAAAAATACTTCAGCCGCTTCTAGCACTATGGGATTTTAACCCTTTCCCTCATATAGACGCTTTCTGACGCCTCTGCAGCAGATGGCTATTTGAAAACATAGTGACAAAAGAAGAAATTGCACAAAACGTGCAATTTCTCCTTTTGCCACAATGTTTTCCACTTTTTGTCATAGGTTATCCATTCAATTATGGAGATTTTCTATGTTTTGACAAAATACGTTCAAAGTCGTCTGCTGCAGAATTGTCGTATAAGGGAAAGGGTTAAGGACGCACCTCTAATGACATATTGGCTTAAAGTGAGTAGGGCTACACTTCTAGGCTTTTTTGTCAGAAGGTGTGTTTAGGTTTGCATCACATATATGTGGGCCGTGAAGACTATGGTGAGACTGTGCAGATGCATAGGCTCATCTGATTCTTCACTTTGTGTAAAGGCATTTAAGGAACCAAGTCACTAGACGCGGCTTCATTCTAAGTCAAATTCTTTCTAGCAAATTGTACAGTTCATCATGTCAAACATTTCTTACAGGGCTTTTGAAAAGGAGCCTTTTACATGCTCACAAATCGTTGCAGGGCTTTTGGAAATGGGCCTATTTCATGTTCACAAATTGTTACACAGGGCTTTTGAAAAGGGACCTATTTCATGCTCACAAATCTTTACACAGGGCTTTTGAAAAGGGGCCTATCTCATGTTCACAAATTGTTACACAGGGCTTTTGAAAAAGGACCTATTTCATGCTCACAAATCGTTACACAAGGCTTTTGAAGATGGGCCTACTTTATGCTCACAAATCATTACAGGGCTTTTAAAAAGGGGCCCGTTTCATGATCACAAATTGTTACAGGGCTTTAGAAAAGGGCCCTTTTTCATGCTCACAAATCTTTATAGGGCATCACGATTATGGGTACTCAAAAGAAACCTCTCTCAAAGATGATTCTTTTGAGTACCTACAAGGGTTTAATTGAGAAAAAGGAGAGATTTGATGGACAGAGACCTGTTTGTATCTATCTTGCTTAATTTTAGATAAATGTTAATTGAACGAGTTAATGAACATTCTTTATGATTTGAACGAAACATATTCATAAAAAAAATTAATTTGCAATCTAAATTCAACCTCATTTCAAATCAATCAATAGTTGACAAAAGTCTATCCATATTAAACCAGACCAAATAGCTGTATCTTTGAAATTTAGCCAGAAGTATCAGAAGGATGCATAATCCTTAGTTACCCATCAACAAACACATGTTAACCTTTTACCTCCTCCCCCCTTTCCCTCATATAGACGCTTTCTGACGCCTCTGCAGCAGACGGCTTTTTGAAAACATAGTGACAAAAGAAGAAATTGCTCAAAACAAGCAATTTCTCCTTTTGACACCATGTTTTCCATTTTAAGTCATAGGTTATCCATTCAATTATAGAGATTTTCTATTTTTTGACAAAATATGTTCAAAGTCGTCTGCTGCAGAATTGTTGTATGAGGGAAAGGGTTAATGTATCTGCAGCATCCAACTTTCAAAATGAGCAATTTATCCTTTTGCTAAAATGTTTTTTTAACTTTGTTGCATGAAGAAAAGTGTTTATATATTTGAGACCCTCGATGAATAGAACATATTTTACAAGTAATTCAGATTGCAGATGTATTATTAATGTAGCATAACAATTCTTCTTCTTGGCTTCTGATAGCATACACATGGAATATAGAGCAAAAGCGACACACATTCAAATACTGTTTGTATGGCAACCACAATTCACAATCTAGTTGCTATGGCACTGACTTACTTAACAAGATCGACATCATTTTCAATATCATCATCGGTTTCACCTTCGCTCTCTGTTTTTGGAGGTTGGAATTCATTTCTAAGCTGTTCTTGTCTCTTTTTGAAGGCTATCTCACTTGCTGCTTTCTGTAATAGAAGAAGATGGTTCCACTTCGTTCAACATGTCTTACAGTTAGTACATGTATAACCCTTCCCTCATATAGACACTTTCTGACACATCTGCAGCAAATGAGCAATTTCTCTCTTTGTCACAATATTTTCAACTATCAATTTTAGAGATTTCCCATATTTTTGCCTACATGTTTTCAAAGACAACTGCTGCAGATACGCAAATCTCTTGTGTGTGGAAAGGGTTAAACTTATTCGTTTTACGATTGTGAAATAAGCTTCCAGCTTATATCAATCACTCTGGATGTCTGCTTCCTGGTGACTTAACCCTTTCCCACATACAACAAATCTACAACAAACGCATTTGAAAACACATAAACAAAAATCTCCAAATATATTCTTATTATGAAATTTTCAGCTTTTGCAACAATGTTTTCCAAGTTGTCTGTTGCAGAGGTATCAGCCAGCATCTATATGGGGGAAAGGTTGGTACCCGATGTATTATAGAAAATTAGTATGTCCGGCATGAACCAGCAATATCGACAAGATTGGTACCCGACGAACTATAACAAACTAGTATGTCTGTCATGGACACGATTGGTACCCGATGTACTATAGCAAATCAGTATGTCTGGCATGCACCAACGATGGTGACAAGATTGGTACCCGACCAACTATAGGAAACTAGTATGTCTGTCATGGACCAACAATAGTGACAATATTGGTTCACGACATACTATAGTAAATTAATATGTCTGGCATAAACCAGCAATGTAAACAAAATTGGTACCCGACATACTAAAGCAAATTAGTATGTCTGGCATGAACCAAAAATGGCGAAAAGATTGGTACCCAACGAGCTATAGCAAATTAGCATGTCTTGCATGAACCAACATATTATAGCAAATTAGTATGTCTGATATGAACCAACAATTGCAACAAGATTGGTACCCAACGTATTATAACAAATTAGAATGTCTGGCATAGAACTGAAAAATGGCGACAAGATTGGTACTTATATATAGCAAATTAGTATGTCTGACATAGAACTGTAAAATGGCGACAAGATTGGTACTATAGCAAATAAGTTTGTCTGGCATGAACCAACAATGGGGACAAGATTGATCACCTCATCTTTTATATTGCTATTGCATGTATAATCAATTAGTAAACATACAACTGATTTTCGTAAACTCTACAGTAGATCATTACAACTTGAAGTTTGGAATCAATACATGAAGCAAACTTTTTTAAGAGTTTGAAATGTTAACCGATTGGTCCATAAATAGGTTGTCTCTATAGCCAGGCGCGTACCCAATCATACGCATGTACGCCAATGTGTACAATTATTAAGGTTAAAAAAATGCACTAAAAACTATAAGGTGTGGGTGGTAAGAGTTGATTTCGTCCGAAAATGTCAATAAATCGACAAGTAGATATAGCTAGTTTGTGTTTTCGGTATGACCAAAAAGACCATTTGAGTTTATCATATATGCAATGTAGGATTTCAAAATTTTCCGTACATAAAATGCCCTGACCCCTTTCTTTATGTGCGTGTATACTCAATATCCACCCAGTAAAGTGCCTGATATCCATTTTCAAAGGGTGCCACAATCATTGGCATATTGACCCTATTATGTTATGGAAGGGGCAGGTTACTCCAGACTAGGTAAATGTAAGATGAGTTACCTTATTTTGTTTCTCCTTACTGATCAGGTCAAACAGTCCATGACCAAGGCTTACATTTCTTATCATATGCCTGAAAACAAATAAACAACTTTATAACTTTCCAACATAATTATGTCTGAAAACAAATAAACAACTTTATAACTTCCCAGCATAATTATGTCTGAAAACAAATAAACAACTTTATAACTTTCCAACATAATTATGTCTGAAAAAAAATAAACAACATAATACTTTTAATTCCTACATAGGACAAATCTGCAGCAGACCTTGAAAATATTTTGGCAAAAATTTAAAAAATCTCTATAAATGAAAATATGATAATTGAAAACAAAGTCGTCTGCATCTGAAGCGTCAAAATGGATCTGTATGAGGAAAAAGGGTAAACCTCATTTTGAGAAAATAAATGATCTTTTCCGCAATATGTTTTAAAAGTTATTTTGCGGAATAGATGTTTCCTCTATATCAGGGAAAAGGTTGATAGGTGAGTATTTACTATTTCCCATTTGCAGACACATTTTGATGGATCTGCAGCAGAAAACTTTTGAAAACATTGTGTCAAAAGGAGATATTGCTCAAAAAGACCAATTTCTTCATTGCCACAATGTATTCAACTGTATTTAATAAGTATACCTTCATTTTATCGAGGTTTTCCTGATTTTCGCATAATATATACCCTTTCAAAGTCATCTGCTACAGATTTGCTGTATGTGGGAAAGGGTTAAATATTTTGTAAATTCGTAGTTCCAGATCTTTCTGGGATAAACTTACCTCCCATGAACCACTGCTTTATTCAATGTATTGAGATCCTTTCTTGATCTTCTCAAAACAAATTTGGCCCTGATTTTCGCATAATATATACCCTTTCAAAGTCATCTGCTTCAGATTTGCTGTATGTGGGAAAGGGTTAAATATTTTGTAAATTTGTAGTTCCAGATCACTCTGGGATAAACTTACCTCCCATGAACCACTGCTTTATTCAATGTATTGAGATCCTTTCTTGATCTTCTCAAAACAAATTTGGCAGCAGTAAACTGAAAAATAAAGAAATACTTATGAACGAGTGATCTAATGGAAATTGTGTCCAGAGTGCTATAGAACAGAAGAGAATAGATATATTTATAGATATATGTCTATCTTCATTTAGGGGTTTAAAATTAACCCTTTCCCATATGAAGATATGTTTATCACATCTGCAGCAGATAACTTTGGAAACAAAATTAAGCAAAAAGAGCGGATTTCTCCATCTGTCACATTATGTTTTTAATTCGATTCAGTAATTTTCCTTTCATTTATAGAAAATTTCCATATTTCTGCCAAGATATATTCAAAGTTGTCTGCTGCAGATTTGTTGTTTGTGGAAAATGGTTATTTATGCACTGCTCTATGAATAATAACATGGAACTTGTTTGTCTACATTTCTTTAAAAGTGTATGAGATAATTTAATTGTGACGTTTGTTGTAATTGATCGCAATTGATAAGTTTGGGTAAAAGAGCTTTTTCAGTTATAGGTAAAATTGACTTTGTTTTTCCAACTAATTGTTTTGTGGTTGTAATTGCTTTCTGACGCCTCTGCAGCAGATGGCTTTTTGAAAACATTGTGACAAAAAAAGATATTGCTCAAAACGAACAATTTCTCCTTTTGTCACCATGTCACCATGTTTTCAAATCTATTCAATTATAGTACTTTCATTTAAATGGTGTTTCCAAAAAATTGGGTATGTTTTCAAAGCCGCCCGCCGCAGATTTGTTGTATGTGGGAAAGGATTAACAGTGAAGAAGTGAATTACAATTGTTAGAAGGTACAGACCACTCTATCATAGCAGTACCTGCTGAAACTGTAAAACGCCCTATATCAGTTCAAACCTTTACATTTCGACATCTATTCAGCACTTGCCCATTTCACACACCGGGTACTCAGAGCTAGAAGTGGTTTCAGAAGAGACTGTTCAGAGCCCAAACACTGAACAGATAGATTCAACTCTGTTACACTTACAGACAGTTACACTACACTACATGCATACCCAAGGCAGTTTGAGACGCGATACTTTGTCACAGATCAACACAGGACAAGTGTATATGTTTTCAAAAGTCGTCTGCTGCTATTGCACCAAAATGCAGGTTGGAAAGGGGGGTGTTAAGACATTGTCACCTGCAAAACAACCCTAGTATTGTCAAAAAAAAATTGTTCAATATATTACTTTATTAGCCACGTGCATTGATATGGGTATAGGCTAGTATTATCAACTTATCTCTGATCAAGACATATACACTGCTCACATATTGCTTACACAAGCGTCCGTCAACTTGTGTAGATTCTGATTGGTCTGATCAAATGGACATGCAGATTTGAAACTTCATTTACACACAAGAATAGTGACAATGGTCTTATAAAGTATACTTACTTTGGATTTCGTGTGTGTACTTTTTTCATCTTCTTCATCTTCTTCGTTGGATGACGGGGCAGAATCAATCTCTTCCTGGAAGTATAAAGAAAATCAGTCAATATGACTTGCAATGCAAATAAATAGAAAAGGAATTAACCCTTTCCCTCATATAAACCGTAACGCTTTCTGATGCCTCTGCAGCAGACGGCTTTTTGAAAACATAGTGACAAAAGAAGAAATTGCTCAAAACAAGCAATTTCTCCTTTTGCCACAATGTTTGCCACTTTTAGTCAAAGGTTATCCATTCAATTATAGAGATTTTCTATTTTTTGACAAAATATGTCAAAAGTTGTCTGCTGCAGAATTGTCGTATGAAGGAAAGGGTTTAGCAGATGATGTGCATTTTTGTTTTGGTATCCATCAGAAACATGAATATTTTTATTTTGTTAAAAATATATTTTACACCACTTTCTACATTATTCTTGTTATATCACAGCAACAGTTCACTTATTCTTAAACCTGAGATAAAGAAGCCAAAAGTATGCTTTGAAATGTGTCTTTCACCAAGGGCACTCCACAATGACTGATGCGAGTGGGATAGAACCCAGAACAACCTGTTCCAAATCACTCACGTTAACCACTGGGCAGCAGCCAGTACCATATTTTTTTTACTTGGTTTCTTTTTTTTATCACATGACATAATGCTTGTATCCGATCTTATGTACCTGTTATGTATTTCTTTATATTCCACATTATAGTAATATAACATGACCAAATCACAATTTTTGTATTCATCCACAAATGTTCACAAAAAGGGCTGAGAACTTGTATCCGGTAAAAAAGACGTCACAATAGATGGACGAGGTTAAGGGACATGATTATCGGTCATAAAAATATTTTTTTTGTGTGATTATTTACCAGTTTATTAAGTATTACATGTTGGGACTATTTTCTGACAGCGAAAAACCAATTTTCTTTTTGTGTTTCGTCATGTGATAAAAATAATCTGACATTCGTTGTCATTTCAAAAAGTTTTATTAAACTCGTCAGAGAAACTTGTTATTAAGCTCGCCAGAGACTCGCTTAACCCTTTCCCTCATACAACAATTCTGCAGCAGATGACTTTGAATGTTTTTTGTCAAAAAATAGAAAATCTCCATAATTGAATGGATAACCAGCTATGACTAAAAGTGGAAAACATTGTGTCAAAAGGAGAAATTGCTCGTTTTGAGCAATTTCTTCTTTTGTCACTATGTTTTCAAAAAGCCGTCTGCTGCAGAGGCGTCAGAAAGCGTCTATATGAGAGACATATAACAACCGAAACACCAGTCAGAGCTCTCGATAAAAGGCGTTTTGCATGTTCTAGAATCCTTATTTAACCTCAAAAACCTATGATGTGGGTACTCAAAAGTAAGATTCTTTTGAGTACCCACAACATAGGTTTTAATGAATGCTCACAGAGTTATTGTGGAAGCAAGACCTGTTTACTCCTCCTTATCTAGTCCTCTGACCTGAATGTCGGCAAAATAATACCAGAGACTGGTGACGCTGTATTGTACTAATAATTAACCTACGAGAAATATAACTGAAATACTGTTGAAAACGGAGTAATACACCATTCGAATCCAAAATCAAAGCCTTGCATGTATTGCGATGATGAAAAAATTGTAAACTTGCTTAAAGATTGTCAAGGGTATTGATTATTAAAATTTCTAATGTGAAATGTAAATATTGTAGATACTGCGCTACTCTATTATAGTCAGTGATGTCTGAACAAAAACCTATTGAATTCTGCACGTTTATTAACCCATTACTTCACATGATATTTCAAATGTTGTCTACTTTACATTCAACTGATGAACAAGTTGAATAATCTGGATAACTGGAAGTAACTTTTTGACCAAGAGTTGAAAATATTGTAATTAAATGTGAAATTGCTTGTTTTGAGCAATTTCACCTTTTATTGTAATGTTATTCTTAAGTCGTCTGCAAGTCAGCAGGCATCAAATGTCGTCAGTGCGAAGAAATGGGTTAACATCTATAAAAAGGAGTAACTTGAGTCAAAGCATGGGAAAAGGTACAAGTTGGCTTTTGTGAACAGTACATGTATAGACTCTGATCAGCCTCACAATGCAACTAGCTGCATAGTCTAATGAAAATATACACTGTTCACATTATATATTACTTACACTTGTAAGCTTGTTTGATGATTCTGTATACTTGTGTGTAGATTCTTATAACAGTGAGCAGGTGGACATGATGATCTCAACCTACACTGTTCAGAAAAGTTAACTTGTACCTTTTGTTTTTTCTTTCATAGGTAACGTACATGCAGGGAAAAAATAATTCAACAACCTATGAAACATTCTGAAATGACCCTAACTTGCTGATTGAGGGCCGCCATTTTGGATATGTATTAAATAGCGTTCATGCAAAAAATACTAATTGAAAATTATCGTAGACCAGTCAATTATTTTCAAAATTAACATAAATATGCATATAGAATATCTGTATATTTTTGTTCATGAATATGCTTACAAAATAATTAAAAATTAACAAAATAGAATGTATATTTTTTATGTATATATTCATCATGATATTCCGTAATTTATAATAGACAAAGGCAATATGAATTCCAAATATCTAGTGGTCGTGCAAAAATTATGAATTGAACATCATCATCATCTAGTCAATCATTATCTATCAATATTTATGGCCATAGTATGCTAAATATTTATTTTTTAGAACATTTCATGTTTTTTTACATAAATAAATACATGTAGGTAGCATCTATAGATATATATATATGTCTCAATGTTGAGTTAACTCTTTCCCTGATATAATCGCTTTCTAATGCCTCTGCAGCAGACGGCTTTTTGAAAACATGGCGACAAAAGAATAAATTGCTCACTACGAGCAATTTCTCATTTTGTCACCATGTTTTCAACATGTATTCAATTATTGTACTTTCATTTAAAGGGAGTTTCAAAAAAATTCGGGTATGTTTTCAAAGTAGTCTGCTGCAGATTTGTTGTATGTGGGAAAGGGAAAAGAAAACGTGATTACTGAAATTGTCCTGTTTTATACCAGGTAAACATGAGTCATTGACTTTCATGATCAAATGACCAGGATTAGAGCTGTATTAACTGATAGCCCGACCAATATTGTGTATAGCAAATTGATCTTGCCAGTATGGCAATGGTTTAACCTGTTACATCATTATGTTTATATTAGACTCTTCAAAATTGAAAGCATTATGTAGAAAAGAATGAAAGACTATAGATACAAATGGTTTGTATTATAAGTTATAGAACAAAGAAGAAAACAGTGCCTATTTGACGTCATAAACAAGTGCCTTTATTCATTAAAGGTTAAATGAAAAGCTATTAATCTGGTATTACATTAATTTTGTCTAAACAAGGATTAACTCTTTAACCCATATATATACAGACGTTTTCTGACAACTATTCTGCAGCAGAAAATCTTTGGCTAAAGGAAGTATAATTATTTCATTTATAGAGAGTTCCAATATTTTTTACTAAATGTCTTCAATAATATAAAAAATCATTGAAAAAAGTTGAAAACATTGTGGCAAAGGAAGAAATTGCTCTTTATGAGCAATTTCTCCTTTTGCCACAATGTTTTCAAAAGGAGTCTGTTGAAGATGTCTGAAAATACGTCTGCATGTGGAAAAGGGTTAAAATGCTTGATTTGATTATTAAGTTATTTTATCAATTAAAAGCTTTGTCTGACAGGGTCCATTTATCAATCGACTGTACCAAGTAACTTTAGAAAAAGTGAAGGTGGCAAGGACTGATTTGATTGCTCAAAATGCCTGTCTGTACTGTATTATGAAATGCATTTTTCCCTTTGATTCCTCCAATTTTTTTCTTTCTTTATTTTAAAACTCTTAACCCTTTCCCTCATACAACGTACAATTCTGCAGCAGACGACTTTGATTGATTGATTGATTGATTGGGGTTTAATGCCGTTTTTAAAAAAAAATTCTCAGTTATATCACGGCGGCCAGTTCACTTACTCATGCATTTCCTGGTTTTCTCACACCAGTACTCCACACAACAATCTTCCCAAGCAACTGGCTGCTTTTCCACATAGACTTAGCCCATTGGTGGAAGAGGAATGACGCATGTCGCATTGACTTTTGTCAATCCTCGGAAAGAAAGTTGGCCGAGCCAGGATTTGAACTCACGACCCCTGGATTGACAGCCTGCGTCGCTACTGACTGAGCTACCGGGGCTTGGCAGACGACTTTGAACGTATTTTGTCAAAACATAGAAAATCTCCATAATTGAATGGATAACCTATGACAAAAAGTGGAAAACATTGTGGCAAAAGGAGAAATTGCACGTTTTGTGCAATTTCTTCTTTTGTCACTATGTTTTCAAAAAGCCGTCTGCTGCAGGGGCGTCAGAAAGCGTCTATATGAGGGAAAGGGTTAAACTACCATTTGACAAGGAAATTTGTTCTTAATTTCGTTTTTGAAGGTTATGCAAATTCGAAATAATTTTAAATATCAAATGCGGAGGTGATTTTATCTTAAACTTATCAAAAAGATTTTAATAAATTCTCAAAACATGACATTGTATTAACAACTTCTCCTTTAACCTTTTCCCACCTGCAGACGCATTTTGATGCAATAGCAGCAGACGTCTTCTGAAAACATTGTAATTTCACCTTTGGCCACAATGTTTTCAACTTTATTTAACAATTATATATAAGCAATCTTTTATTGACATTTTTCAGGTTTTTCTCACAATGTTTTAAAAGTCGTCTGCTGCAGATTTGCTGTATGCGGGAAAGGGTTAACAACACTGTTTTCAATTCTGTATTTACTTTCAGTTATATAGAAATATCTTTTGCCTCAAATGTTTACAAGGCAAACAAATAAGTTAATATCAGGTTAACCCTTTCCCTCATATAGACGCTTTCTGACGCCACTGCAGCAGACAGCTTTTTGAAAACATAGTGACAAAAAGAGAAATTGCTCAAAACGAGCAATTTCTTCTTTTGCCACAATGCTTTCCACTTTGAGTCATAGGTTATCCATTCAATTATGGAGATTTTCTATTTTTGTCAAAATATGTTCTAAGTCGTCTGCTGCAGAATTGTCGTATGAGGGAAAGGGTTAAGAGTCCAAGGAGGGAAATAGAAACCCTGATCTAAAGGGAGAGGTTTTCAAGCTACTAGTAACTACTATTGCCTCAATTTTTAAATTTTTTGTGATGACTTTGGTGCAAAAGGAGAATGATATTGTTTAACATCCAGTTAAGAATTTGTCTTATATCACACAATTTTATATATCATATCCTTTTCCAACATTTAACAAATCTGAAGCAAACGAATTTGAAAACATGAAAAAACAATCATTATTTAATAAATTTGAAAACAGAGAAATTCTCATAATATTTTCAAAAGTAATCTACTGCAGACACTTACAAAAGAATATGTATGAGGGAAAGGGTTAAAAACCACAATGGAAACTTACTTTTAACCCTTTCCCTTATATAGACACTTTCTGACGCCTCTGCAGCAGACGGCTTTTTGAAAACATAGTGACAAAAGAAGAAATTGCCCAAAATGAGCAATTTCTTCTTAAGCCACAATGTTTTCCACTTTTAGTAATATGTTATCCATTCAATTATGGAGATTTTCTATTTTTGACAAAATCTGTTCAAAGTCGTCTGCTGCAGAATTGTCATATGAGGGAAAGGGTTAAACTCTTTTTAGTGCTATACTTAACCTTTTCCCACATAAAATAAATCTGCAAAAGACAACTTTCAAATCAGCTGCATAAAAATATGGAAATTCTCTATAAATGAAAGTGTCTTTATTGGTTGGATAGAGTTGCAAACATTGTGTTGCAAAGGGGAAATGTGAGCAATTTCTCCTTTTGTCACAATGTTTTCAAAAGTCGTCTGCTGCAGGGTGAACATATTGTGTTGATTGATATGTAATTTTTTAATTTATGCATATTGTTTTTGTCTGTCTTCATGTATGTATATTGTACAATTTATGTTGAATTTATAAATCTATCTGATCTATCCATCTTTCTTTTGTTTATGTAAGAAATTACAATATAATCAAATGTCACAGGAGTGAAGCATTACAGCATTCTGTCTGGGAAAGGTTTAAAAAGTGAAGTATTTTCTTTTGCTTTTTATTTGCCTCATGCCCGCTAATGAACCAAATAAATCAATCAAATGTGTCAAATTTGTTTTGGAGATTAAAGACGGCCAAACCAAACACACCAGGTAGTGTGAGATTCAATAGAACATTATTCTCTAAGTTCCTTTTACCGTAGCAAACAATGAAGCCTTTTATAACGGCCGTCTGGTGAAAATTAATTGCATAAACTTAAACCCTTTTCAAAATTACATCAAATCTTTCACAGACAATTTAACTTTGTAAAAATCAAAGGAGACATGTGAAAATTCTCCGTAAATGAAAGTATACGCATTGAAAACATTGTGGCAAAAGAAGAAATTGTTCAACATGAGCAATTTTACAATTATCCGCACTGTTATCAAAGAGTAAGTCTGATGCAGATAATGCATTTGTATGTGGGAAAGGGTGAAGTTTCAGAAGTCAGGTGTACCAATTCTTATTGAATATAATTTATTACATTTTCCCAACCTTCTAAATTAGGAATTACTTTAAACATATATTTTGATGTCAGTAAACCTTCAGCAGACTGCTCTAATTACATGTTAATGCAACAGCAGCAGACATCTTTGAAAAGACAAAGAGACAGTGACAATAGGAGAAATTGCTCCTGAGCGCGATGACCATTTTCTCCTTTTGGCTTAATGTTTTCTACTGTTTTCAATCATAAAACTTTCATTTATAGGAAATTTTCATTAATTTGTGTTCTCAAGGTCATCTGCTAATATATTATCTTGAGCAATTTGTTCAGTTTTTCAAGTGTTTTCAAAACTTGTCAGCTGCAGAAGCATTTTATGTTGCAAGAATACATGAAAGGGTTAGCTTTTCATAAAACTAAAAATGCTCTCTTGTTCTCTCAAATTCCCCCTCCTCCTCTCTCTCTCTCTCCCTTTTCCTCCCTTCCAATGTTTGGCTAGACTGTAAAAGCAGTATTCTCCCTCCCAGTTTTGACTAGTCTGAAAAGGTAGTACAATGTATCACAGAGCTAGCCAGATAAGGGGCGTTTTGAATGTTCTAAAATCCTTTTTTGACCCTATAACCCTATGTTGTGGGTACTCAA
Source organism: Serripes groenlandicus (assembly GCA_031761405.1). Lineage (NCBI taxonomy): Eukaryota > Metazoa > Mollusca > Bivalvia > Cardiida > Cardiidae > Serripes > Serripes groenlandicus. The sequence continues at coordinate 842,295 of JASEVX010000019.1, forward strand.
AAGAATCTTCTCAGCGAGACGATTCTTTTGAGTACCCGAAACATAGGGTTTGATTAAATAATAAGAGAGAAATTGTGGGAAAAAGAGCTGAATATCCCCCCCCCCCCCCCCTCCCCCTTATCTGTACCTCTGACTATCAGATGTGAAGACTGAAAGCAAAATTAATTGAATATACCTCATTCCATTGGCCGAGAGCATGGAGAATCATCTTCTTCTCATCCAGATAGAAGGGATCCCCAATACCCAGATACGGTTTGTGGTTCAGAGATTTGAACCCCATCTGTGACATCTGGGCTTGACGCCTGTAGTAGTTGTTCTTTCGGACGGTTTCCCGCGTAGGCTCCTCTGGATTGAAGTTGAATGTGTCCCGGGCCAGGAGCCGAACCCCCGTGCATGGTGGGACGGGTAGGGGCACCGGCCTGACATAAGATCTTGGATCTCTACTTGGCATCTTCTTGCTCTACAATGCGAAGAAAGTTGGAAATACATGAGATATATCAACAGTTTGTATTACTTCAGATATCAACAGTTAGAAATACATGAGATATATCAATGTGAGTTTGTTTTACTTGAGATATCAACAGTTTGTATTACTTGAGATATCAACAGTTTGTATTACTTGAGATATCAACAGTTTGTATTACTTGAGATATCAACAGTTTGTATTACTTGAGATATCAACAGTTTGTATTACTTGAGATATCAACAGTTTGTACTACTTGAGATATCAACAGTTTGTATTACTTGAGAAAATTGACCTGATCCTGACACCTTTCCCTAATAGAACAAAGCTGCAGCAGACGACGTCGAACCTGTCTTGGCCAAAATATTGAAAATCTCTATTTAAACTAGAAATATCACTGAAGGTGATGAATACCCTCAGCTGGTGCCTGACAATATATATATGTATGAGAGATTCAAGGGGTCATAATTCATTTAAAAATAATTCCAGTGCAACACACGGACAATATGCACAACTAGGCTTGGTATCAATCATTCTTGTGAAGTTATATTGAATTCTGACCAAGGGTTGCTGAGAAATAGTGTTCACAAGAAATGTCTACAGACCAACGGACCGACAGACCGACCGACAAGCGTGACTCCTATATACAGCTCCCATATAATATGTATCTGGGGGTATAATTATTGAATAGAGCTGAAACATTTTGCCAGAACAATTTCTCCATTTGCCACAATGTTTTCGAAAGTTGTATGCCGCAGATGGGGTTAAATGCATTATTAAGGCAAATGGATTACAAAAGAGTCACAAATACGGAGAGAAATAAAAATGGACATAATTATGCAGATTTCTTTAGTAATATATGTGTATTTGTCTATCAATTAACAGTAGAATTAAAATAAATACATGTTTAAAGTAAATAACATTCTGTCCGTTTCACCTTAAGTGGATCTTCAGTAAAAAATATCTCTCTTTATATATAATATATATATATATCTATATCCATCTATTCATATTTATAAAACATTGTAATAAAGACTTACAAAAGAGTAAGAAACTGATGAAATATACAGATATTCATAATTTAAATATTCAAATTTTCACAAGGAAAATTGCAGTCTTTCTTTCAGAAGCCATGATAATGAAAGTCAGTCTCAAATAACCTGCCAACAGTAATCTATTTATTTCTGTTCAAGATGTTAAAACATCTTTGATAGTTTTGTCTAGATGTTTTCAAAGTAACCTGCAAAAGAATTGTTGTGTGTTGAGAAATGAATATCCTGAAGAAGGTTATTTAATCCTTTCCCACCTACAACAAAACTGCAGCAGAAAACTTTGAAAACATCTTGGCAAAAGTTGGAAAAATCTCTGTTTACAAATGAAAATATAATAATTGGATCGAGTTGAAAACATCATGAGCAATTTCTCCTTTTGCCACAATGTTTTCAAAAAGTTGACTGCTGCAAAGGCGTCAGAAAGTGTCTGTATGTAGGAAAGGGTTGAACATTAAATATTTGATATATATTTCTACAGCTTTGTATTATGTAACGACTTTGTATAACCCTTTCCCTCATAGACGCTTTCTGACGCCTCTGCAGCAGACAGCTTTTTGAAAACATAGTAACAAAAGAAGAAATTGCACAAAACGCGCAATTTCTCCTTTTTGTCACAATGTTTTCTACTTTTAGTCATAGGTTATCCATTCAATTATAGAGATTTTCCATTATTTGACAAAATATGTTCAAAGTCGTCTGCTGCAGTATTGTTGTATGAGGGAAAGGGATAAGAATATTTAGTAAAGTGTATTGTAAATGTAAAAAAACATAAACAACAAAACTAGGCCATTAAGTTAACAGAATATCTTTGGACAAACGAATTAACTTGAATCTCAAAGATCAAATAACAAACGGCATGATATACATTTACGACATAGATGATTGATATATATTGTAAATAGGTTTTGTAAGCAATTGATACTGGAATTGATTGCAAAGATAAGACACAGATAAAATAATGTACCTTTAACCCGTTCAAACATAAAAAACAAATCTGCAACAGACGACTTTGAAACTGTCTAGGCAAAATTAAGAAAAACGAATTGAAATAAAGGTGTAATTATTAAAAAGAGTTGAAAACATTGTTGTAAAAGGAGAAATTTCTCAAATCAACACTTTTCAATAATAATTTGACTTTCAGTTATAAATACAGGTTTTTCCTAGTTTTGCCTGCAAGTTTTTACCCTTTCCCACTTACGACAACTCTGCAGCAGACGACTTCGAAATCGTACCTGAACAAAATTGGAAACTCCCTTTATATAAAAGTACAATAATTGAATCGAGTTGAAAACATGGTGACAAAATGAGAAATTGCTTGTTTTGAGCAATTTCTTCTTTTGTTGCCATGTTTTCAAAAAGCCGTCTGCTCCAGAGGCGTCAGGAAGCGTCTTAATGAGGGAAAGGGTTAAGAGTCTTTTGTGGCAGATTTGTTGTATGTAGGAAAGTGTTAAATACAAATTAAAAACTTTCCCATGACTGTGTTATATTTTTGAAGTTGAAGATGTTTATTAACACTTAACCAAATTGAACAAATCTGCAAACAGATGATTTTTATAACATCTATGCAAACATGTGGAAAATCATTTAAAAAGATAGTTAAATATTTAGACGAATGGAGAAATTACTTACAATGCGCAATCTCTCCTTTTACCACAATGTTTTCAAAGGATGAATTAGTTGACACTGGGATGATGATTAATTGTTTTATTGTTTTTTGCCACTTTCAACAATTTTTCAGTTATATCACCGTGTTCCCTGAATAAGTTATCATTACTACTAGTTCATTTATCTTAACATCAGCGAGTCAGTCGTCATGCTTTATACTCCACACTCCTGTCTAAGCACCAAGGAGAGAAAGTCGTAACCACTATTTTTAAAGACATTTTTAATTCATTGTGTTGTTTATTTATTTATTAATTTATTTGGAGTTTTACGCCGCTTTCAACGATATTTCAGTTATATCACGGCGACAGTTCACTTATTCATGATCCCTGTGTAAACAAACCAGTACTAGGCTAGAAAATGTGCCTTGCCCAAGGACACTCCACCATGACCGTAGTCCCGCGACAGGGGAGCGAACCCGGGACACACGGTTTCGAAATCCCCGACGCTAACCACTCGACCACAGAGGATTCCTTGTTGTGTTGTATTTGTGCAGGATAATAATTGCACCAGTAAATATGTAGGTGTATAGTAATTGGTGTTATAACTTGTTACCAGAGCTCTATATAAGGGGCATTTTGCATATTCTAAAACCCTTTTTTGACCCTCTAACCCTATGTTGTGGGTACTCAAAAGAATCGTCTCAGTGAGACGATTCTTTTGAGTACCCACAACATAGGGTTTAATGCTTTAATAATGAGAGAGAAATTGTGGGGAAAAAAGGCTGAATACCCCCTCCTTATCTGGACCTCTGTGGTACTTCAGTGTAAAGGGTTGAATGTTAGAACTCATAATCAGGAACAAAATCTACTATTCAATGTGAACATCAATTAGCATTTGTAATACAAAATAACAATATGGTACAGTAAGGCAGAGAAGTAGATAAGGAGGAATAAACTGGTCTTTTCCCACCATTGTCTCTCTTATGACTCAACAAACCTTATGTTGTGGGTACTCAAAAGAATCGTCTCAAAGCAAACCTTAAGTTGTGGGTACTCAAAAGAATCGTCTCATTGAGACGATTCTTTTGAGTACCCACAACATAGGGTTTGCTTTAATAATGAGAGAGAAATTGTGGGGAAAAGAACAAAATCTACTATTCAATGTGAACGTCAATTAGCATTTGTAATACAAGATAACAATATGGTACAGTAAGGCAGAGAAGTAGATAAGGAGGAATAAACTGGTCTTTTCCCACCAATATCTCTCTTATGACTTAAATAAATCCTATGTTGTTGGTATCTCAATGAGACGATTTCTTTTGAGTACCATCAACATAGGATTTAAGGGTAAAAATAAGGATTTTAAAACAAGAAATATCTAGAGCTCTGGTATAGGATTAATGTAACAATGATTTGTCGCATATAAGAACTTAAGGAAAATAATGAAACTTTAAGGGAAGACAATCACATTTCAACTCTTTTATAACTGAAAATGATAGTTTTATCACTCATCTGCTTGGAAACTGTCTGTACTACATGATAAAGCAAACACAAAATATGTTCAAAAATTAATCACTTGAATGACACAATTTTAGAACCCTACTTTGAGCTGGGAATTTGTTTGAATGGTGTTTTATGCCGTTTCATGGTTTAACAGTTATTAAATATCACTACATTTACCAGTATGATTCACCATAAGGCTTGACACCTATATATATATGTATCAGTGAGAATTGATGCGATCCCTGCAGCCCCACAACCCCAAGATGGAAAGCCATTACTAAAGAAAGGACTAAAGCTAAGAAAACATCATTTTATTCAATGTGTGTTATTAAGTAGGCAGTTTGTCCTTTATAATATTGGGTGATACCAGTGGGTACAGACAACAACTTCCATAACTGTTACATGTTAAATAAGTCATTTATTTCCTTTTTTTAAATAAGGAAAGGGTTAATGCACCTCAGGTGCTGGAGGTCGCGTGTTTGATCCCTGGCCGATTCATACCAAACACTTTTTAATTGTAATATTAAACAGCGCTCACGTTAATGGACGTATTGGGCGTTTTTACGCCCGAAAATCGATCCCGTACGCCCAAAATTGACAAGGGAGACGTCCAAGTACGTTCAGGAATTAAGGGTATACGCCGACAATCAAAACACAGGACGTATATATGTCCACTAGAAATTGTGTGTAATTATCTAAAGACATTGTGTATTGTGTTTTATGAAGTGTCAATTATGGACAGTGGGAGTTATCAATTGGTAGATTTAAGCCAATCACGATCGAGAATGCGTACCCCACCCACCCCCAGATTTGACACTTGATAACGACTTCACACCAATCAATTCTATTTTTCATTATAAACAGCGTAGGGGTAATTAATTTCAATAACCCATGTAAAAACATACTAGGATATGATAAAAGAATGTCCCTATATTAATTTAACTGTTTAAAGATTATTATTTTGTTTGCCTGAATCCATATATATGGAAACACTTTTTAATTGCCGACTTTTTAAAAACAAAGTTGACATGAAGATCTATCAAAATGACAGCCAGCTGTCAAAAAGGACTTGCCTATGAAATAAATTGCATATAAGCCCATTTCAGTTCATTATTTTTTTAAAATATAAAAGAAACTGAAGTCTGGAGGTGAAAATACATATTGTAAATTGTAATGGGTTTTCGTGCATTATCTGCATTTTGGAAATCGGAAATGTCATTCAAGAAAGTATTACTCACACTCATTCTTATTTGTTTTAAAGTTGACTATATTGAAAGTTTAGTGCCCTTAATGTGTTTTTGTAATATGTCTCAGTGCAGAACACTTTATTTACTGGTGTTTAAAATAAAATCAATAACTCATTATTTTAACAGAAATCATTCCTTTTGCCATACTGAATGTGATTTAAGAACATAATTCATGTTTAATGTGAATGTAATGAATCATGGCTATGCCTATCTTTTGATGAATTTTATGCTGGATAGCTTTTGACACATGACTGGAAAAAAGCATTCTATATCACATAAAAACCTACTGGTTTAAAAGTGTTATGATAGAACCAACAATAACATTGTTGACAAAGGAGCAATATCCACTTTCTGTATTAATTAGCTTCTTTTCCAATAATGTATTTAAAAATAAAACAAAGGGAAACACAATAGAATGTGCAAGATGCGAAAAAAGCCAAAGTGCCACCTGGGACTTCCAAGAATTATGAGCAGGACTTCCAAAATTCAGACTTCCTGTTTCAAGCACTGATTAAAGGCTGCCCTCATTGGCGCTCAGGGTTGACTTGCGGGTTTAGCATTACGACTGACTGGCTGGTGACCGGATAAATGGACCTGTAGTACTGGTAACTTACCCAGACAATGGTAGTAATGGCTGCCTATCTTGGCACTCAGGGGCACTGGGTTTGCATTACAACTGAAAGGCTGGTGTCAGGATAAATGGACCAGTAGTACTGGTAACTAACCCAGACAATGGTAGTAATGGCTGCCTTCCTGGGCACTGGGTTTGCATTACAACTGACTGGCTGGTGACCGGATAAATGGACCAGTAGTAATGGTAACTTACCATTGGGAAACGCTGTGATATAACTGAAAAATTGTTGAAAGTGGCGTTATTTAAACACCAAAGAGTTTGCCACAAGTATTAGAGTCAAACATATCAAAGGATACATTCAAAGGAAGACCAAACAACCACTAGAAATCAGAACAAAGGACAAAAAGGCGTTGCCTAAATATTCCTTTCAAATTTCCCATAATTTCTGTAAATGTAAATTATGTTTATTTTGAGAAAAAATTACAGGTTCATATAAATTTGCTGAAGTAGTTGCAGTTGTCAGCATTAAAAAATTCAGCAATTAAGAACAGTTTGTTGCTTAAACAAAGGTGGAATATAACTTTTTCAAGTACACATTGCATTCTAAGTAGGATCGAGTTTTGTGTTAATATGAAAATATTTACCTCCGAAATGCTATCCAAGTGTTATCAAATCTATCCACTATCCTGCATCAAAATCATGAAACGTTTTCTCCAGAAATTCTTAATGTCTCTGAATGCGTGTCATTATTTCCTTCACTTGTCCTCACTACACTAAGGCATTCTGAAGCATTTCATTTTCAGCATTCGCGTCATGATTTGTTATGCCAATTAGGGTCAGTTTATCCGATACTAAACGAAATCTGATAATCGGGGATACCGGAAGATAAATAAAGACTACTTCCATAGTAACCGAGGCCAAATGACGTAGGAGCACCTGTTTATAAAATGAATCGGGGACACATTTCCAGTTATGTGAAAATCGAATCAAATCCCTATTATTAAATTTAATTTGAGATTAGATTTCTTAACATACATTTTGACAGAAGTTCACGAAATAGTGGATTAGTTATGACTTTTGGCAGGGGTTTCCCCGTCATAATCGAAATTCATTAGTTTTAACTTTTCTTACGGTTCATTAAAATTTACGGACCTTCAGACAATCGGAACCCTCGGTGATGATCGACACGGTTTTCTAAAATACAAAACAAACATGTGAATTCGTGAGTTAAAACATTTAAGCAAGTACGTTATTCAGTTTGATCCAATTCTGTAGATAATAACTATTCATAATTATTCATGCAACCTAACAGTTTTATGTAGAATTGCTGCACTAAGCTACTGTCGCAATAACTATTGTCAAGAAACTTCGTACCACTGCAATTTCGGGAAACACCATTTTCGCACTGGTCATTCTTGGAGACAAAATAAAAAAAAATAAAAAAAATAAAAAGAATCCGTTCCTACCGACCTATATTTATTTCAGGTCGTAACCAGAAAACAAACCTATTTTTCTTCAAGGCCTTAAGTAAAATGTAATTAATGAATTAGTTATCACATGAATACAAAACTCCAGATAAAGTGCTTGGAACCCTTTTTAACAAGTATTTTCATTTTAATAACACAAATAACAGCACATGTAAAAGATGAAATCACTTGATTTTAGTGAAAAAAATAAACAAAATAAAGAAAACTTGAGAACCGTAGGAACATGACTATGCTGACTGACTAAGTAGTCAAAACATTAATAAAGTTTAATAAACCGACTAAATTGAGTGTTCACTGTTTATGAGTAATTCAGCATGAGTGTATTTGGCCTAATTGGCACACTAGGCACAGTTTATATGCCAGAGGTTTCTTTTAAAAATATATGTTTATCAACAATATCAGCATTTAAAGACGCTCTTTGTTCTGTCACAATATCTCCTGCTGTAGAGAATATGCGTTCTGAGGGAACCGTTCAATAGGCACAGCCATTGTTGTATATGATCGTACTTGTTTCAATTTCCTTGATTTTTGGAATAATTATAATTTAAAAAAAAAATATATATGTTCTTCAGAAGTTCCGACTCGCAATTTTGTAAGGATGATGTGATTTAATTATGAAATATAACACCATAATATTATTGTTATTTGTTTGATGCCGTTTAGTGTTTATTAACTAAATATTCAGACAAGGATGTTCCATTATTCGTAATGAAATATTGACGTGTGAATCAAGTAGGTCCTACTTGACAACCGGTGAGTTTGTATTTTATAGTTCAGTTTTGGTTTTACACTTGTGCGCATTTATAGCCAGGAGAGTTGCAAAAAAAACCTGTATGATAAATTGATAATACTTTTCCATAATAATTTTAATAGGTCTGAATCAAAGTTCGTCGAAATTCTAAATTTTAAGTTTTTGTGAAATACACTCGATCTATAGACCATAATTAGCGAACAAACTTAGCCATTGTCACGCGCACTTGATATCAACTTATTATCAAGCGTCTGATTGACATAAAATTTGACACCGAAGCTTAAATGACGGAAATAATTACGGATGAACTGGAAAGAAAATATCGCAAAATACTGGTACGTTTTTTTTGTATGGTGGTACGTATTTGTTGACAACTGTATTGGGATATACCAGTTTATCGGTATATTGTGACAGCCCTAGTATTTTTAGTCATCAAATATTTTTAAAAGATAAAGAAAACGTCCGACCTAATTAATTAATTAACGGTATTTGAAAGAAAGACCGTCGCCAGATTAGGCAAACTTTTAATCCAATTAGTTTAATCAAGTTAAACTACCTTTCTTTACATTCCCTACAAACAAAGAGGTCGTCAATGTTATGTCTAGTACACACGATAAGAAATATGGTAATCGTGTAATTGTGCACGTGACAATTATCGATTACCTCTGCACTTTCACCCTTTATACTTTATTTAGGGTTTTTCTGAAAACGTCCATGTGTAAATTTACGAATGTTTTGGGGAACTTCTGGACGTATAATAAATGTCCAGTGTTCAATATATCGGATGTTTTTTTGACGTATATTACATCCACGTCCGCTTAATGAAAGCACTGCTAGCAGCTAGATCTCAACAAATGTATATGATTTTGATTCTATTTCAGGATTGTTAACTGGCCTACAGTGAGACTTTGTGTTGCAGAATGAGCGCGGAGGGGTCTGATCATGTTATGAACAGTAGCCCTCCCCACCAGAGTCCCGATGTCAAGAGCAGTGAACAAGGCCTAGCTCATACAGATGTTATGAACAAAATAAGACATGAGCTTTCTCAACTTATTACAGTAAGCTTCACTACCATATTAGTTAAGCCTTTCCCTTATATAGACGCTTTCTGACGCCACTGCAGCAGACGGCTTTTTAAAAACATAGTGACAAAAGAAGAAATTGCTCAAGACGAGCAATTTCTCCTTTTGCCACATGTTTTCCACTTTTAGTCATAGGTTATCCATTCAATTAAAGAGATTTTCTATTTTTTGACAAAATACGTTCAAAGTCGTCTGCTGCAGAATTGTCGTATGAGGGAAAGGGTTAAAGTAATCTCTTTCCCAACTACAGCAAATTTGCAGCGTTCTATTATGAAAAAATTACGGAAAATCTTTATAATCGAAATTATAATTCTTGAATTGAGCTGAAATATTGTAACAAATGGAGATATTTGCTTATTATGAGCAATTTTTCTTTTTCAACAAAAATTAAATCAAAGCTTGTCTGCTGAAAATGTTTCAAAATGCGATTTCATGTTAGAAAAGGGTACATGTTAACATTACCCGATATTTACAAAGCACCCATTGTTTTCAGAGACATTTCTTGGTTTATTTTTTTCAGGGGGATCCACTCCTGTGTGATTTACCTGCTCAAATAACACTGGAGGAAGTGAATTCTCAGATTGCCCTGGAATACGGACAAGCTATGACGGTGAATGTTAGGAGAGGGGATGACCAACTCATGTGTAAGTCGTTATGCTCATCTTAACCTAAGATCCAATATACAGAGTCTAGATGCATTTAGACACATCTGCAGCTGATGACTTTCATAAATATGGCAAAGGAAGAAAGGACTCATTATTAACATTTGATCTTTTTGCCATACGGTTTTCATTTCTTTTTAACAACTTTGAGATTTTTCAAATTTTTCCTTAGATGTTTTTAGTCTCCTGATCATATGCAATGTTTTTAGCTCTACTGGCCAAAGGCCAGAAGGGCTTATGTCGTGGCGATTTGTCCGTCGTGCGTAAACAATTTGTTGTTAACACGATACAGTCTTCATCCGCCCATGCATGACTGGATTATGGCCCTTGAAATGGTCAAAATTGCTATAAAAGAGCTTGTTAACACGATACAGTTTTTACTTTTGATTGTATCTCAACCAAACTTATACAATAGTTAGATATCTATGAGAGCTCAGTTCCTTTCGAAAACCAGCCAGATCTGCCCATGCGTGACTGGATTATGGCCCTTGAAATGGTCAAAATTGCTATAAAAGAGCTTGTTTACACGATACAGTCTTCACTTTTGATTGTATCTCAACCAAACTTATACAGTAGTTAGATATCCATGAGAGCTCGGTTGCTTTCGAAAACCAGCTAGATCCGCTCATGCATGACTGGATTATGGCCCTTGAAATGGTCAAAATTGCTATAAAAGAGCTTGTTAACACGATACAGTCTTCACTTTTGATTGTATCTCAACCAAACTTATACAGTAGTTAGATATCCATGAGAGCTCGGTTCCATTTCGTAAACCAGCCAGATCCGCCCATGCAAGACTGAATTATGGCCCTTGAAATTGAGCATGTGAACACAATAGAGGCTCTATTTACTATCTGATCTTCACCAAACTTAGATAGTAGTTAAATATTGATTAGAGCTTGGTTCCTTTTGAAAACCAGCCAGATCAGCCAAGACTGGATTATGGCCCATGAAATTGTAAAAATTGCTATAATACAGCTTGTGAACACAAAAGAGCCTCCATTTACTATCCGATCTTCACTATACATACATGCTCTGGATTGAAAATGACCAAAGAACCATACCAGTAGAGCATAGGCCCTCATGGGCCTCTTGTTTGGAAAGTGTTGATATACAGGAGCTGTATTTAACAAGCCTTGTTCCTTTAACATCTTGACTTGCTTGTAAGTCTGTTTATTTAATGCCCCTGTAACTCAGTCGATAGCAAGAAGGGCTGTCAATCCAGGGGTTGTGAGTTAGCAAAGCCCAGCTCAGCCAATATTCTTTCAGACGTTTAACAAAAGTCACCGTGACAAGTGTCATTCGTCTTTCACAAATGGGCAAACGGTCTTATGTGGAAAAGCAGCAAGTTGCTTTTAACCCTTTCCCTCATACGACAATTCTGCAGCAGACGACTTTGAACATATTTTGTCAAATAATGGAAAATCTCTATAATTGAATGGATAACCTATGACTAAAAGTGGAAAACATTGTGACAAAAGGAGAAATTGCACGTTTTGTGCAATTTCTTCTTTTGTTACTATGTTTTCAAAAAGCCGTCTGCTGCATCGGTAGCAAGATGGACTGTCGATCCAGGGGGTTGTGAGTTGGCAAACCCCAGCTCGGCCAATATTCTTTCCGACGTTTAACAAAGTGTCATTCGTCTTTCACCAACGGGTAAACAGTCTTATGTGGAAAAGCAGCAAGTTGCTTTTAAAGTCTGTTGTGTGGAGACCGAGTATGCGAAAGCCAGACAACACATAGGTTGGTGATCTGGCCGCTGTGATATGATATTGTTAAAAACAGCGTTAAACGATGATCAAACTGTATATAAGATATTTGCACAGTCTCAACATACATGTGTCTTTTTGAAAACCTTAGCCTCGTTTTTATGTGTGATATGAATATTTAAAAGATTTTTAACTAAGGAATGGTTGAGTCCCAATTGCTATTCAGTGAATATTTTATAACCATTAATTTACCTGTCATTCTTATAAATATATATGTATGCAAAATACAGTATATGCAAAATACACTACTGAGTACTCCCCTTAATCATTTCCTACATACAATAAATCTGCAACAGACGAGTCACGACTTTGAAAACATCTAGGCAAAAACAAGGAAAATCTCTATATACATCAAGTCATATTTACTTAAAAGAGTTGAAAGCATTGTGGCAAAAGGAGAAATTGGTTTTTTTTCTGCTGTAGAGTGGTCAGAAATGTGTTTATGTGGGAAACGGTTAAATAACATTTTTTCATGGTATTCATTTCTCAACACACAACAATTCTTCTGCAGATACCTTTGAAAACATCAAGACAAAACCATCAAAAATGTCTATAAATTAATATACATGTATACCTATGAGTCAGAAAGAGGTCTTTGAGAATAAATTTTAGCCATCACTGTCCGCCAATATTGAAAATCGTCTTGCATGACAAATCTGACAATTGAATAGATTTGCTGCCCCCACTCTGGTCTCCCCTTTACCAGTTAAGCTCTTATCCCACTGCCCACAGCTCTAAATATCATTTGCTTATAATGTGTGTAGTATTCAATATGGTTCAAGGGAGATAACCTCTACCTTAGTAATGCAACCAAATAAAAAGAATTGTCTATCTGAGAGAAAATGAAAAAAACAAGGCTGTGCACTCAATTAGAAAATGTGGGAATAAAAAGTAGTCTCAAAAAGTGTTATCTTATTACCTGAACAGGGAAAACATAAACAATGCCATACATAACTTGAAACATAATTTGGGATCAATGCAGACAAAGATCAGTTCTGCCTGTTCATTCAGTCTCATCTTGGTCTACATTTATCAATGTGCTCCTAAAAATACTTTTTCAGAATCTTAATAAGAATTCAATTGTAATGATACAGAGCTGAAAATATTTATTATACCCCCAGATACATAGTATATGGGGGCTAGATAGGAGTCACGCTTGTCAGTCAGTTTGTCGGTCGGTCTGTTGGTCTGGACATTTCTTGTGAACATTATTTCTCAGCAACCCTTGGTCAGAATTCAATATAACTTCACAAGAATGATTGATACCAAGCCTAGTTGTGCATATTGTCGGCGTGTTGCACTGGAATTATTTTTAAATGAGTTATGGCCCCTTGAATTTCTCATACATAGTTGGTCTGTAGCCATTTCTTGTGAACACTATTTCTCAGCAACCCTTAGTCAGAATGTCAGGCGCCAGCTGGGGGTATTCATCACCTTCAGTGATATTTCTAGTTTGATTCTGAAACCATCCGTTGTGGGTACTCAAGATAACTTGAAACCATTCGGTGTGAGTACTCAAGATAACTTGAAACCATTTGGTGTGTGGGTACTCAATATAACTTGAAACCATTCAGTGTGGGTCCTCAAGATAACTTTCTCAACAAAATGAATCCTGAAACGATATGTTGTGGGTACTCAATATAACTTTAAACCATACATTGTGAGTACGAAAGATAACTTGAAACCATATGCTGATATATAAACCATATAAACCATATATAACTTTAAACATACGATGTGTGTACTCTATATAACTTGAAAGTTTCTGAAACCATACATTGTGGGTACTCAAGATAACTGTCTCAACAAGATGTATCCTCCGAGTATCCACTGCATAGGTTTGGTTGGTTAAAAACTTATCTTAGCCCCTGGATGATAATAGTTGTAGCAATTCAGTGGGATAAGTGTTAACTAATATAGACACTTTCTGATGCCTCTGCAGCAGACAGCTTTTTGAAAGCATAGTGACAAAAGAAGAAATTGCTCAAAACAAGCGATTTCTCCTTTTGCCACAATGTCATCCAATGTTAGTCATAGGTTATCCATTCAATTATAGAGATTTTCTATTTTTGGCCGGATTGCTCTAGCAATTCCGGTCCATAGATTGGCGTTTGTCTGTCTGTCTGTCCGTCAACATTTTGATTCAAGTTTCAGGTTGAGGCAAAATCTCAACACTGGAAAGGGTTACAAACTCGAAAGTTTGCCTGAAGGTAACCAGTAACAAGTTCTATTGATTTCTATGGTTGAACTTGACCTTAGTTTGTCGATTTTCAAGGTCAAATTGCCGACAATCCGGCCTTACCGTCTTCAGCGGTTTCTTGTTTAACAAAATATGTTCGAAGTTGTCTGCTACAGAATTGTCATATGAGGGAAACGGTTAAACCCTTTCCCACATAAACTTAAAGTACTCTAACAGTCGGACACTTCTCATTTATTTGTTGTCTCTTTTTTTTCCAGCTGTTGTTGTTACCCAAAATGCAACTGTATTGGATTTTAAGCATGCGATAAAGAGACATTTTTTACTGAATCAATCGAGGGAAGGCGGGACGTTGTACATCAGCTGGTAAGTATTTTGTCATTCCAATTCCAAGAGTAGGTTAGGTAGGTTCCTTATGTGAATCTCCATACCCTATGTTGTGAGTACTCCTGAGCTCCTTATATATGACTCTAATCCAACATAAAGTAAATCTGCAGCAGACGACTTTGAAAGCATCTATGAAAAAAAATGGAAACTTTCTATTAAATGAAAGTCTATTTATTGAACGGAGTTGAAAACATTGTGGCAAAACGAAAAAATTGCAACAGTATAGACAACAACGGTTTTGAGTTTCAAATAAGGATTTTAGAACATAAAAAATAACCCTTATCTAGAGCTCTGATATATAAGTGCGAAAGTTTCACATATGTGTGTAAAGAAGCTGCTGTGATCAAACTGAATTACTGCTGAAAATCATGTTCTTCCTTAGTTAACCATTCCAAATGTGAGCTCTGATATATAAGTGCGAAAGTTTCACATATGCGTGTAAAGAAGCTGCTGTGATCAAACTGAATTACTGCTGAACATCATGTTCTTCCTTAGTTAACCGTTCTAAATGTGAGCTCTGATATATAAGTGCGAAAGTTTCACATATGCGTGTAAAGAAGCTGCTGTGATCAAACTGAATTACTGCTGAACATCATGTTCTTCCTTAGTTAACCGTTCTAAATGTGCAGACACATTCAGATTCATGTTTCAGATTACTTTTGAAACACTTATAATAAGATATTTCTCCTTTTGTCACAATGTTTTCAATTATGGTATTTATATATGGATAACAGTTTTTCATATTTTTGCCTCAATGTTTTCAAAGTTGTCTGCTGCAGATTTGATGTTCGAGGGTAAGTGCCATTTCTCATTTTGCCACAATGTTTTCAAGTATATCAATGATTGTTCTATCTTTTCTTGAGATATTTAATTTTTTTGCTTTGAAATTTTCTTAGTCATCTAGTGTGGGAAAGGTTTAAGAGATAAGAATCTATGATTATGTATTCAACAAAAAATTGTTATCATAATTTTAGATATTTTCTTAACCCTTTCCCACATACAACAATTCTACAGCAGACAACTTTCAAAATATGGAAAACCTCAGTAAATGAAAGTAAAATGACTGGAAAAAGTTGAAAATATTGTGGATAAGGTGAAATTGCTTGTTTTGAGCAATTTCTCCTTTTGTCACAATGTTTTCAAAAGTTGAGGCGTCAGAAAGCGTCTATATGTGGGAAAGGGTAGAAAACAGTTTTCCAAAAGAAGAAACTGCTCATTACAGAACAATTTCTTTGTTTGTCAAAATGCGTTTGTGAGTTCTCTACTGCAGATGCATGAAAGTGCATCAGCAGGTTATCATATCGTGGAGACTTTTAATTAACCCTTTCCCTCATATAGACGCTTTCTAACACCACTGCAGCAGACGACTTTTGAAACCATTGTGACAAAAGAAGAAATTGCTCAAAACGAGCAATTTTTCCTTTTACCACAATGTTTTCAACCCTTTTTAATGATTAAACTGTCCCTACATGCATAACATAATCTAACACAAATGTTTTCAAATGTGTCTGCTGCAAATTTGTTATACAGTCATACAAGATGTATTACAGGAAGTATGTTTGGAAGAGGCACTGGTTGTACTTTGATGGTCAAAAGTTATCAGAAAACAACAAGAAATTGAAGGAGTAAGTGTTCCCTTTGCCTTTTTCCCTGAAAACAGATGATATGTCTATACTGCAGTTGCTTTTTTATAACAGACTGGAAAAAAGGGAGTAACTGACATCTGCGCAAAATGAGCAATGTATCTTTTAACATTTTCCCACTTATAGATTCTTTCTGATGCCTCTGCAACAGTCGACTTTTGAAAACATTGTGTCAAAAGGAGAAATTGCTAATGATGAGCAATTTCACCTTTTGCCAAATGTTTTCAACTTTTTTCTCTAATTATTCTTGCATTTATAGAGATATTCCATATTTTAATATTGATGTTTTTAAAGTCCTATGCGACAGATTTGTTGTATGTGGGAAAGGGTTAATGCTTCCACATCCAAAGATTCAGTGCCATATATAGTTATTGCCTTGTCTGTCTGGGACAAAAAACTTTAACCCTTTCCCTCATACAACAATTCTGCCGTAGATGACTTTAAAAACATTTAGATAACAATATGAAAACTCTCTTTAAATGAATGTAGCTAAAGAATACACTTGAAAACATTGTGAGCAATTTCTCCTTTTGAAACAATATTTTCAAAAGACGCCTGCTGCAGAGGCATCAAAAAGCGTTTGTATGTGGAAAAGGGCTAACAATGGCCAAAACGTTTGACCCGTCGGAACACCATGATGTGACTGAAAAATTGTTCGAAGCAGCATAAAACAACACTCAAACTTATTGACCCATCTGAGATACTAGGGTTCAGGGACATAAAGTAATTACCTTGTCTGTCTGGGACAAAAAACCTTAACAATGACCAAAACGTTTGAATTAGCATAAAACAGCACACAAATAAATTGACTGGTCAGAGATACTAGCGTTATCATAATTTATTAGCCATCTAATTTCTTTCTCTTGTGTCAAGTCCTTTCCAGTTCTACCAAATTGTTTGATAATGTGACATTGACCTTTGGCTTACATTTTCAATAACTTTTACTTTCGATATGACTTTCATATTCAGCATGTTCATTTGTACATGTTATGGGCAAGAGGCCTACATCGTCTAATAAAATATATTGTATTGAAATGTATAAACTCTTTCCCACATACACAAATCTGCAGCAGACAACTTTAAAAACGTCTAGGCAAAAGCACAGAAAATCCCTTAAACTAAAAAAACAATAATTGAATAGAGTTGAAAACATGGTGACAAAATGAGAAATTGCTCGTCTTGAAGCAATAAGTTATCCTATTTTTCCTCTTTTATAGGTACAATATCCGAAATAAAGATGAAGTGACTTTTGTAAAGCGTCTTAAAGAGAGATGATGAATCTTCAACAGTGTCCAGACTGGCGATTATCTGGCAAATGAGTCGAAAAGCATCTGTGTGTTGGAATGGAGAAGTTCAAAACCAAAGTCACAAGAACATCATAGTACTGTAATAAACAAGTGTTCTTAACTGCATTCAATGATCCTGAAACAAAAACGCAGAATGTTTCAGTAATTTTCCATGAAAAAGGATTTTTTTCGTTGAAACAAATGGGTTTTTAGTTTTAAAGGTAATTTAAGTGTCTGTTGAATGCAACATTAGTCTGAACATAAAATCTGCAGCATGCGGTCTTGACTTAGATTTTCATATGACATGAATTTTATTTATGTCAGTCAGACCAATGTATTAGCCATTATGGAAAATAATGCTTACAGAATTGCGACCTGCAGACAATTTGTTCAGAGTATTCCGGATTTTCCATCTAATACCATGTGACCAATAGTTAAGAATACAGAAGGACTTGTATACATTTTCAAATACAGTTTATATAGTTCCATGGGTCTGGTTGTCCATCTGATAGCAATTACATGTGTATGTAACTCGTGCAATGCAGTGTGGTTGTCCATCTGATAGCAATTACATGTGCATGTAACTCGTGCAATGCAGTGTTCAATCCAGCTTAGGCTGAAAAGGGGACCAACAACCTTGTCAAATCGAGGGGGCAGGGTCATTTTGCAAATCTGTTGGCATACTCGCTCTTTATGGAAAATTGTTTGTTCAGCATCATGTGAATATATATGGATATTCAATAGTTAAAACTGTTGTTAATAAAAGATAATAAAAGATAAACATAGTACTGAATCTTTTTTTTTCAAATGATCGTTTTTTAGCAGACGGCTTTTTGAAAACATAGTGACAAAAGAAGAAATTGCACAAAACGTACAATTTCTTCTTTTGCCACAACGTTTTCCACTTTTTGTCATAGGTTATCCATTCAATTATGGAGATTTTGTATGTTTTGACAAAATATGTTCAAAGTCGTCTGCTGCAGAATTGTCGTATGAGGGAAAGGGTTAATACTCGCCCTGGCGTCTGCGTATGCTTCGGCGTCGGGTTAAAGTTTTAGGGCAAGTTCGCTTTTTCTGAAATTGAAAGTAGAATTCAGTCCGGGATAAGGGTGACTATTTTAACTCATAATACAAATAAATGTCCGTCAGCCTGTACGTTTTCTTTGCTATTGGTAGTTCTTATACTGAACTTGCTCTAATACTGTTGTTTGACTTGTTTGGAACTAACCATAATCCATAATGGTTGTAATGGAAAATGTATTACTTCCCTTTGGTCTTATACTGCGCAGTGACGTAATACGAACACAAGACGACTAAATGCGAGATTTTCACTGGCTCATTTAGCGCATCCTTTTTTAGCTCACCTATGCACGAAGTGCAAGGTGAGCTATTGTGATCACATTTTGTCCGGCGTCCGTCCGTCGTGCGTCGTGAACATTTCAGCTTGTTAACACTCTACAGGCTACATTTTGCATCCAATCTTCATGAAAGTGTATCAGAACATTCATCTCCATCAAATCTTGGACAAGTTCGAAACTGGGCCATATGAGGTCAAAAACGAGGTCACTAGGTCAAAATGAAGCGAAATCTTGTTAACACTCAGGAGGCCACATTTTCAACTTGAGCATGTTGAAACTTTATCAGAATGTTTGTCTTGATGATATGTAGGTCAAGTTCGAACATGGGTCATGTCGGGTCAAAAAGTAGGTCACTAGGTCAAATTGAAGGAAAATCTTGTTAACACTCCAGAGGCCGCAATCTTTAAAATATCTAGGTCAGCTTCGAATATGGAATATAAAAGCTGCATTTTTTGCTTCAGTAGCTTGAAATTTAGTCAGAATGTTGAGCTGAATGATATCTAGGCCAAGTTTGAATACGGGTCATGCCGGGTCAAAAACTAAGTCACTAGGCCAAATTGAAGGGAAATCTTGTTAACACTGTACAAGCTGCATTTTTTGCTTCAGCAGCTTGAAATTTAGTCAGAATGTTGAGCTGAATGATATCTAGGTCAAGTTTGAATATGGGTCATGCCGGGTCAAAAACTAGGTCACTAGGCCAAATTGAAGGAAAATCTTGTTTACACCGTAGAAGCTGTATTTTTTTCTTCAGCAGCTTGAAATTTAGTCAGAATGTTGAGCTGAATGATATCTAGGTCAAGTTCGAATACGGTTCATGCCGGGTAAAAAACAAGGTCACTAGGCCAAATTGAAGTCTGCATGTTGAAACTTTATCAGAATGTTTGTCTTGATGATATGTAGGTCAAGTTTAAATATGGGTCATATTGGGTCAGAAACTAGGTCACTAGGCTAAATTGAGGGGAAATCTTGTTAACTCTGTAGAAGCCGCATGTTTTGCTACAGCAGCTTGAAATTTGGTCAGAATGTTTAGCTGAATGATATCTAGGCCAAGTTCGAATACGGGTCATGCTGGGTCAAAAACTAGGTCACTAGGCCAAACTGAAGGAAAATCTTGTTAACACTTTGGATGCCACAATTTTTGCTTAAGCATCTTGAAATTTGGTCAGAATGTTTGTCTAAATGATATCTAGTTCAAGTTCGAATATGGGTCATATGAGGGTCAGAAACAAGGTCAATACAGGAAAATATTGTTCAAACTCCGGAGACCGCATTTTTACTTTGAGCAAGTTGAAAATTTGTCAGAATGTTGTTTTGATGATATCTAGTCCATGTTGGAATATGGGTCATATCAGGAAAAATAATTTATAGATCACTAGGCCAAATGAAGGAAAATCTTGTTAACACTGGAGGTTGCATTCAGAATAATTGTCTTGATGTGTTTTGCATATACATTGTATAATTAAGGTGAGCGATCCAGGGCCATCATGGCCCTCTTGTTAGATCACCTGAGCCAAAGGATCAAGTCGATCTATTCTGATCACTCTCTCACCGTCGATTACTTTTAGCTTTAAACATCATCTCCTCCTAAATCGCAGGAACAATTTCCACAAAACATCACAGGAATGTTCCTTTGGTGGTTCTCTTTCAATTTTGTTCAAAGATTTAAATTCAATTGAGAACTTTGGTTGGTGCGGCATTAGAAAGGGGGCAAAATATCCAAACTTTAAAAATCTTCTTCTCTGATTCTGCTTGTCATATTCCAATATTATTTAGTAGAAATGTTCCTTGGGTGACTCTACAAAAATTGTTCGAGCCATACTGATTGGTCGAAAAAACATGGCAGGCAGGCTGCATCAGAAAAGGGGCAAAATGACAAAATTTGAAAATTCCATTTTTATGACAGTGCTTGTCTGATTTTTACAAAATTTAATAGGAATCTTACTTCAATTATCCTCTACTTAATTTGTTCAAGATTTATTGATTGATTGCAAAATCATAGCAACCAGGTGTCATAACAAAAGGGGTAAATTGAACTTTAAGCTACAAATGACAACTACCATTCCAATGGACCTGAATTTCAACTTGACTTCACATGAATGTTCCTTTGTTGGTCCTCTTTCAAAATTGTTCAACGACTTACATTCTGTGTAGAACTTTGGTTGCTGCGGCATCAGAAAGTGAGAAAAATACCCAAATTTTAAAAATCCTTTTCCTCCATAATCTGCTTATGCAATTGCAAGATAATTTGGTAGAAATGTTCCCTGAGTGACCCTCTACAAAAACTGTTTGAATTTGTTGAAAAACGGCGGCAAGGCGTCATCAGGAAAGTGTCAAAATGACAAAACTTTATCATTCCATTCTTATTATAGTTGTTGTTAGATTTCATGATACAAATGGCCTTTACTGATAAGCTCTCCATTTCCCTCATACGACAATGCTGCAGCAGACGACTTTGAATATATATTATCAACAAATAGAAAATCTCTATAATTGAATGGATAACCTATGACTAAACTGGAAAATATTTTGAGCAATTTCTTCTTTTATCACTATGTTTTCAAAAAGCTGTCTGCTGCAGAGGCGTCAGAAAGCGTCTTTATGAGGGAAAGGGTTAAAAAACAGTGTCCACTCTTTGCAGTTTCATTAGCAATCCTGATCAAATTTTCCCAGATATTTGCAGTTAAATTATTGCTACTAATTTACTATCATTCAGGTGATCGATTAAGGGCCATCTTGGCCCTCTTGCATTGGTACCCAGTTTGAGAAATTATTGGAATTGTACAACGGATGAGGCAGGTTAATGTTTGGTAACTTAATAAACAGTAAATGCTATTATCTGGACGCAATGGAAACGTGTTTATGTAAAGATGTGAGACCATCGTTTTATTTGGGTTATACGCCGTTTTCCACATTATACCAGTTATATTGCAGCAACAGTTCAGATATAACCATGATCCAGGGGCAAACAAACTAGTACTAGGCTAGGAAATGTGGCTTGCCCAAAAGGCACTCCAACGCTCCCCGACGCTTAACCAGCGGTAGATTCCTTATAAACATATAAGGCAAACCTTAATGTTATTATCTGGACGCATTGAAGATGTGTTTTTATACAGACGTCAAACTATCGTGGATTAAGGAGAACTTGTTCATCTAGAGCAATATTTCACCCCAACACTAGTTTAAAAATACCGCCTGTTGTAGACACGTCAATTGTCGACTATATAAAGACAAGGGGGAGGGGGGGGGGGGGGGGGGGGTTAACCCTTTCCCATTCACAGACGCTCTCTTAAAGCCTCTGTTTTTTGAAAACATTGTTGTAATAGGAGAAATTGCTAGAGATGATAAATATCTTCCTTTGTCATGTTGTTCTAACTCTTCAATAATTCTGCTATCATATATACAGTGTCCATATGTTTGTCTAATTGTTTGCATAGTTGTCTGCTGCAGATTTGTTGTGTGTTGGAAAGGGTCAAATAACACCTGTCTGTCAAGGATACATCATGTAACCAAGGCTCTATGTAATTTCTTCTATCTTATGTGGCTCTTGCTTCCTTAAATGCAGACGTAGTTCAGGCAGAGGACGACTTTTGAAACTTGTTGGGGAAAAAAAAATTGAACATAACCATAAACCAGGAAACGGACCCGAGAGTGACACATGTCAGTGTTAAAAAAAAGAAACCATTACTTGAACATAATCACGGGATCACGGCCTTAACCCTTTCCCACATACAGATTCTTTCTAACGCCTTTGCAGCCAACGACTTTCGGATACAATGTGACATAACATGATTATTGCTCAAAACAAGGAATTTCTCCTTTTGCCATAATATTTCAACTTGATAAGGTAGCATTTACCGACATTTTCCACACCCATCTGCTGTAGACACGTCTTTTGTGGAGAGTATAATGGAAAGGGAGGGACAGACAACATCCGCCTGTCAAGGACATAAACACATTATGTAACCCAATCTCTATGTAATTGCATCTATCTAATATGGCTGACGGAGCTAAACATGAGCCACGTCTAGCGGTTTTTGCTCTTAATGCATCTGCACAGTCTCAACAGCGACTTCACTTTAGGCCAAAATGTTATATAGACCTTAAACCTTTCCTACATACAACAAATATGTGGGAATATAAACGGACACTAGTATTATTGAAAAACTGGGTACCCCACCCACCCATTCCTCGCAAACAAATCTCGATGGACTTGAGACGTTAAAATGCAAAATGTAACAGCGATATATTGCAATGCAATATGTTACAATGCAATATGTAATGACAATATGTAACAACGATATGTTACAATGCAATATATAACGCCGATATGTTACAATGCAATATGTAACGAAGATATGTTACAATGCAATATGTAACGACGATATGTTAAAATGCAATATGTAACGGTGATATGTTAAAATGCAATATGTAACAACGATATGAACTCGGTAAAGATAACATTTTAATTTTCTAGTTTTTAATATTTGTGTGTTTTCTAACCTCTTTCAGTTTTTGTAATGCAATATGTAACGACGATATGTTACAATTCAATATGTAACAACGATATGTTAAAATGCAATTTGTAACGATGATATGTTTACAATGCAATATGTAACGATGATATGTTACAATTCAATATGTAACGACGATATGTTAAAATGCAATATGTAACGACGATATGTTACAATTCAATATGTAACAACGATATGTTATAATGCAATATGTAACGACAATATGTAACAATGCATTATGTAACGACGATATGTTACAATGCAATATGTAACGACGATATGTTAAAATGCAATATGTAACGACGATATGTTACAATGCAATATGTAATGACGGAATATTACAGTGCAATATGTTATGAAGATATGTTACAATGCAATATGTAATGACGATATGTTACAATGCAATATGTAATGACGATATGTTACAATGCAATATGTAATGACGATAGGTTACAATTCAATATGTAACGACGATATGTACAATTCAATATGTAACGTTGATATGTTACAATGCAATATGTAATGACGATATGTTAAAATTCAATATGTTACGATGATATGTTATAATGCAATATGTAACGACGATAAGTTACAATGCAATATGTAACGACGATATGTTACAATGCAATATGTAACGACGGTATGTTACAAGGCAATATGTCACAATGCAATATGTAACGACGATATGTTACAATGCAATATGTAACAACGATATGTTACAATGCAACATGTAACGACGATATGTTACAATGCAATATGTAAAGACGATATGTTACAATGCAATATGTAATGACGGAATATTACAGTGCAATATGTTATAAAGATATGTTACAAGGCAATATGTTACGACAATGTTACAATGCAATATGTTATGACGATATGTTACAATTCAATATGTTACGACGATATGTTACAATGCAATATGTAACAACGATATGTTACAATGCGATATGTAACGACGATATGTTACAATTCAATATGTAACGATGATATGTAACAATTAAATATGTAACGATAATATGTTACAATTCAATATGTAATGACGATATGTTACAATGCAATATGTAACAACGATATGTTACAATGCGATATGTAACGACGATATGTTACAATTCAATATGTAACGATGATATGTAACAATTAAATATGTAACGATAATATGTTACAATTCAATATGTAATGACGATATGTTACAATTCAATATGTAACGACAATATGTTACAATTCAATATGTAACAACAATATGTTACAATTCAATATGTAACGCCAATATGTTACAATGCAATATGTAACAAGGATATGTTACAATGTAATATGTAACGAAGATATGTTACAATGCAATATGTAACGACGATATGTTACACTTCAATATGTAACGACGATATGTTACAATGCAATATGTAACAACGATATGTTACAATTAAATATGTAACGACAATATGTTACAATGCAATATGTAACGACGATATGTTACACTTCAATATGTAACGACGATATGTTACAATGCGATATGTAACGACGATGTGTTACAATGCAATATGTAACGATGATATGTAACAATTAAATATGTAACGATAATATGTTACAATTCAATATGTAATGACGATATGTTACAATTCAATATGTAACGACAATATGTTACAATTCAATATGTAACAACAATATGTTACAATTCAATATGTAACGCCAATATGTTACAATGCAATATGTAACAAGGATATGTTACAATGTAATATGTAACGAAGATATGTTACAATGCAATATGTAACGAAAACATGTTACAATGCAATATGTAACAACAATATTTTACAATGTGATAAATGACCATGACGCATTCGTGGAGCAAGTGTTCAGAAGCACCCTATAGGCGAGACCACCAACGATTTGTCTCCAGCCTTCTACCAATATATTCTATGCGTGAAAACGAACTATACTTTTCTGAAACCAAATTAGACCGCCACGTTGTAGAGTGGTAGAACGTCTTACTCGGGCCAAGACTTAAACTTGCATGGGAGTTATATAACTTTCCCTCGTTGGTGCTCAGGATTACGGTGTTAGTATACCGACATACTCACTAGTGCCAGGATACAGGGATCATAATTCATAGATCCGAAAGCGTATTCTAAGCCACGCCCA
Source organism: Serripes groenlandicus (assembly GCA_031761405.1). Lineage (NCBI taxonomy): Eukaryota > Metazoa > Mollusca > Bivalvia > Cardiida > Cardiidae > Serripes > Serripes groenlandicus. Next base: position 868,007 of record JASEVX010000019.1, read on the forward strand.
TCGAAATGCATCACAAACAAACCAGCAAGTAATGATTAAAAACTACCCGGTGTTCATGCATCACATGGCTTCTGTTTGTATTGCACAAACCACGTAAGGCAATCGAGTGTACCGGACAGAACATATCGATTCTTTTGATTGGCTAAAATACTGAATCTAATTTGCATATCGGATCTATGAATTACTGGTAACTTAGCCAGGAATCGCCGTGATATAACTGAATAAGGGTTGATAGCGATTAAAAAAAATAGATACTGACACCAAAGAGGTGTGTACGTTTATTATGGTAAGTGTATACGGGTTTATGAGTGCTGGAAGCAGTTAGGAGGGATCTTTAATTGTTGAAAAAAAAACGTTAAAGATTGAATAAAATATGGTGTCTCTGCAATGAAGGAAAACAGGTATGAAACGATGACTTACACATGTTAAACAACCATTTTAATCCTTTCCCTTATACAGACGCTTTCTGACGCCTTTGCAGCAGACGAATTTTGAAAATATTGTGACAAAAGGATAAATTGCCCAAAATAAGCAATTTTCCTTTTGCCACAATGTTTCTCTTTACATGAGAAAAACCATAAAACTCCTTAGATAATTCCCAGTTACCTCGTCAGAGCCTGTCGACATTTAAAATAAAAGCGCTGAAAGTGCTGACGGCCTGGGGGCTGCAGGAAGGTTGGATAAGAAGGGAAAATGTGAAAGGAAATAACAATTGCATTAATATTATGAAACTGGCAATTGGAAAACAGGAGGACATTGTTGGCCCTATATCGCTCACCTGAGTGCGAGAGCTCACAAGTATACAAATTAAACACATGAAGAATCAACGGGAAATTTGACAGTAGGTTTAGGCAGAAACATTTTGAAGTTTCTGCCTTATTAAATTGAGAAATATGTCAATGTTAAATCAACTTCCATCAAGTAGTTTCTGTGTGTTTTACAAATTGCACCCACTCGAGCAAACTTGATGGAGGTTCATAGAGGTTTAGCAGAGGAACATTTCAGAGATATTATTTTAAAATCCGGCTAGGCCAGTAGTCTCTGACAAGAAGAATTTAATAGTTTTTCTTTTTTGTCGCCATGGCAACAAGTTGTGCACTGAATTGAATTATGTGAACATCTGTAAAAGTGGGGCCATGTAAAAAACATCCATGCCAAGTTTAATCAACTTGCAGCCAGTGGTTTTTCAGAAGAACTACGGACAGTGAGTGATCCCAATAGATCATCTAGAGCCTTTGGCTCAGGTGATCTAAAAAAACTTAGGTAACAGGACCACAAAAAAACTAGTATATTGAATACATATTTTATTGTTTAAGGATGACCACAGTTGTGGTCGAAACTGAGAAGTGTAATTTAGCGTAGTATCGGGTAAACAAGAAAATATGTATGCAATTCGATCCAGCAACTAACATAATGAACACATTAAAAGACACACGCCATTACTTACAATTAGCTACAGAACAAGTTGAATGCATGAACAAAAAGAAGTTTCACAAAGAGCAATATGCTGCACTCCATAAGCATGTGTTACTCCTACACATTTAAAGCATTAATTCATCATGTATCAGTTATGGATTTATTGGGTCCACTTTTACGGACATAGTGAAGTAAGAGTTCAGAAAGGTAAGAGTATTCTGAACCCTTAGTAGACCACATTTAATAGCATGGTAAGGGATTGGGAAAAAGTGTATTTATGGAGCACATGGTTATGTTGCATTTGTGTGAAAAATGCACCATGGTCATCTAGTCCCCGTGAACTATTTTAATGTTTTGACAAATGACCTAGTTTGAGCATATTGGACTGTTTTAAACGAGGCCCAAAGTACATGGGAAACAAATAGTATGACAAAGTTTCATGCTGATTAAATAGAAATTTAAAATTCTGCACTAATGCAATAAACTGAACTGGTTATGATGTTGGGAAAAAATATTTGAGAATTCTATAATATTTACAACAATTGGCAGGCAGCCAACTCCGAAAATAATGGTTTATCTACTATGACCAGGGGCTAAAGCCCCAGGCCAAAAATCTAATTCATTTTAAGAGACAAAATAAAAATGTTTGTGATTATTAAAGGGAATTGGCCGTATCTAAGTTTTGATAACTTGTGGCCAGACCCGTTTGTCTATTACATGTATATTTGTAAATCTGAATATTATTCTGTATGTATATTATGTGGGCAATAAAACATTGTACATGTATATACAGCAAAAGAAATGTTAAGTTGCTCCTAATGAGCAGTTCCTCATTTCTACTCTTATAACGACATTCAACTTTTACTGTCGGATGTGTCATATTTTGTAAAGATTTGTAGAATTGTGAACATTTCACGTCATTTTTAATAGTATTAAAGATGCATACATGGTAATCAGAACTAAATTTTTCTGTAAAAAATACATTAAGCAACCAGGGACGTCCCTGAAGCAACTGATCAATTATTTATAATCTGAGCACTTTACTGACTATTTTTCACGAACACTCATTTTATTCGAATGAATCGGTTGAACGGAAATGTAAATGCGAGTACTGAGAGATGAACAAACTAAGACAACAAAAAGATAACTTTACAACAAATGTATAAACTCTTTGTTGGCAAGGCATGCACATATATAGGTCGAATATTCGAAAATTCGAATACTTTGAGACCGAATATTCGAATGCCTATTTTTGTATTCGTTGCCATCCCTAGAAACTTTAAAGTAAGCGAAGTATTTTGATCTGATTTCAATGAGATGATGATTCATCATTTTAGGATTAGAACTCAACAAATTTGACACATAAAAACTTTGTAAATGTTCCATCTTAAAATTTGGCTTAAATTAATTTTTCTAAAGCCATTCGATACATCTGTGATCAGTGTTTGGTCATTTTAGTTCACAAGGTCATTCGCTTTCAACAGTTCATCTGTTATACCATGAAGTGTTCTTGTTTAATTACCAGTACTGATGGTAAGCTTATCCTGACACCAGTTCATCAGTCGTTATGCTATTCCCATGAGCCTTAGCGCCAATGAGAGAAGCCACAATTTCACTTTTAAAGTATTTGGTATGACCTAACCGGAATCACAAGCGGGTCTCCCGCTCCCGAGGCGTACGCTATAATCACCACATTATCGAGGAGGTCTCAGGCTGGTCGCAGGCTGATACTGATGACCGCTGGTCGCAGGCTGACAAAGGTCGGTTTTCGTGTGGTGTGGTTCTAATTTATTATGTAAGTCTCAATGTTTACAAAAACTGACTGCTGAAGAGGCTTAATGGCTTCAGAAATTCCTATTCAATATTCAATCATTGCTCACATACTTAAATATGCTGCATTTCCATTACATGTCCTCCCGTCGGAACTTATTGTGTTTGTTCTGTAGGTTGCGAACTGAATAAGTTGGATATACACGAAATTTTACACCTTAGTACATTCTGCAACGTTGCACGGAATCTCTCATTCCAAATAGTATAGATAAAGATATTTGCGGTAAATGATAAATACATTGCTATTTCAAATATGCGAACACATATTATTATCCTTTTAATGTAGAATTTATCTGGAATATCGAAAGTAAATCTTGTAAAAAAATAGAATGTAGACAACCCAATGGGAACTTCCTGTATCAAGAAAACAACGGCAATCGCTATGACTATTTTTGAAACTTGTCTATTTTCTTGTCTACGACTTATTACACTTGTTTCATTGACGTATAACTGGCGCACTAGCAATACCGTGGTGGTAGTTAACAATATACACGGAATAATGTGTTGTAATAAGACTGTTGCGAGCATGTATATACAGCTTTCATAACATGGCGTCTCTATCATATAATCACATGTACCGTCATTTACTTAACCCTTTACTAAATAATAACTATGAAGGATCAAGGCAGAAAGTACAATAGAAGCACATACAATAACATTGTTCCGTTTTGTAAAAAGTACTTTTTTTTTAAACGGGTATTTCACAGAAATATATCGCTGTATGCTTAAGTATGTCGTTAACCAGAATCTGTACGATACCACTCATGTGTAGCTGATTCAATACCAAATTGTACGATATCACTCATGTGTAGCTGATTCAATACCAAACTGTCAGATCCCACTCATATGTAGCTGATTCAATATCAAACTGTACGATACCACTCATATGTAGCTGATTCACTACAACACTGTAAGATACCACTCGTGTGTAGCTGATTCAATATCAAACTGTACGATACCACTCATATGTAGCTGATTCACTACAACACTGTAATATACCACTCATGTGTAGCTGATTCAATACTTAACTGTACGATACCACTCATATGTAGCTGATTCAATACTTAACTGTACGATACCACTCATGTGTAGCTGATTCAATACTTAACTGTACGATACCACTCATGTGTAGCTGATTCAATACTTAACTGTACGATACCACTCATATGTAGCTGATTCATTACAACACTGTAAGATACCACTCATATGTAGCTGATACAATACCAAACTGTCAGATACCACTTATGTGTAGCTGATTCAATACCAAACTGTACGATACCACTCATATGTAGCTGATACAATACCAAATTGTACGATACCACTCATGTGTAGCTGACCCAATACCAAACTGTACCATACCACTCATATGTAGCTGATTCAATACCAAACTGTACGATACCACTCATGTGTAGCTGATTCAATACCAAACTGTACGATACCACCCATGTGTAGCTGATTCAATACCAAACTGTACGATACCACTCATATGTAGCTGATACAATACCAAACTGTACGATACCACTCATGTGTAGCTGATCCAATACCAAACTGTAAGATACCACTCATGTGTAGCTGATTCAATACCAAACTGTACGATACCACTCATATGTAGCTGATACACTACAACACTGTAAGATACCACTCATGTGTAGCTGATTCATCACCAAACTGTACGATACCACTCATGTGTAGCTGATTCAAAACCAAACTGTACGATACCACTCATGTATAGCTGATTCATCACCAAACTGTACGATACCACTCATATGTAGCTGATTCAATACCGAACTGTACGATACCACTCATGTGTAGCTGATTCAATACCAAACTGTACGATACCACTCATATGTAGCTGATTCAATACTAAACTGTACGATACCACTCATGTGTAGCTGATTCAATACCAAACTGTAAGATACCACTCATGTGTAGCTGATTCAATACCAAACTGTACGATACCACTCATATGTAGCTGATTCAATACCAAACTGTCAGATACCACTCATATGTAGCTGATTCAATACCAAGCTGTCAGATACCACTTATGTGTAGCTGATTCAATACCAAACTGTACGATACCACTCATGTGTAGCTGATCCAATACCAAATTGTACCATACCACTCATATGTAGCTGATTCAATACCAAACTGTACGATACCACTCATGTGTAGCTGATTCAATACCAAACTGTACGATACCACTCATGTGTAGCTGATTCACTACAACACTGTACGATACCACTCATGTGTAGCTGATCCAATACCAAACTGTACGATACCACTCATATGTAGCTGATACAATACCAAACTGTACGATACCACTCATGTGTAGCTGATCCAATACCAAACTGTACGATACCACTCATATGTAGCTGATACAATACCAAACTGTACGATACCACTCATATGAAGCTGATACACTACAACACTGTAAGATACCACTCATGTGTTGCTGATTCATCACCAAACTGTACGATACCACTCATGTGTAGCTGATTCAAAACCAAACTGTACGATACCACTCATATGTAGCTGATTCAATACCAAACTGTATGATACCACTCATGTGTAGCTGATTCAATACCAAACTGTACGATACCACTCATGTGTAGCTGATTCAATACCGAACTGTACGATACCACTCATGTGTAGCTGATTCAATACCAAACTGTACGATACCACTCATATGTAGCTGATTAAATACCAAACTGTACGATACCACTCATGTGTAGCTGATTCAATACCAAACTGTAAGATACCACTCATGTGTAGCTGATTCAATACCAAACTGTACGATACCACTCATATGTAGCTGATTCAATACCAAACTGTCAGATACCACTCATATGTAGCTGATTCAATACCAAACTGTCAGATACCACTCATATGTAGCTGATCCACGACTAAACTGTCAGATACCACTCATATGTAGCTGATTCAATACCAAACTGTCAGATACCACTCATGTGTAGCTGACCCACGACTAAACTGTCAGATACCACTCATATGTAGCTGATTCAATACCAAACTGTCAGATACCACTCATGTGTAGCTGATCCACGACTAAACTGTCAGATACCACTCATATGTAGCTGATCCACGAATAAACTGTCAGATACCACTCATGTGTAGCTGATTCAAGACCAAACTGTCAGATACCACTCATGTGTAGCTGATTCACGACCAAAACTGTCAGATACCACTCTCATGTAGTTGATTCACGACTAAACTGTCATATACCACTCATATGTAACTGATTCACTACCACACTGTCATATACCACTCATGTGTAGCTGATCCACGACCAAACTGTCAGATACCACTCATGTGTAGCTGATTTACTACTAAACTTTCAGATACCACTCATGTGTAGCTGATTTACTACCAAACTGTCAGATACCACCCATGTGTAGCTGATTCAGGAACCAAACTGTTATATACCACTCATGTGTAGCTGATTCAGGAACCAAATTGTCAGATACCACTCATGTGTAGCTGATTTACTACCAAACTGTCAGATACCACTCATGTGTAGCTGATTCAGGAACCAAACTGTTATATACCACTCATGTGTAGCTGATTCAGGAACCAAACTATCATATACCACTCATGTGTATGACTTACCCAGGAAACGCCGTACATTGACTGAAATACCATTACAACCATTTTTCGGTCATATCATGGCGGCCAGTTATGCCTCAGTCACATTTGCACTACAGCTAGGTGGCATCAGGGTCACCCTAGGGTGTATCCCTATATTTTACATGCCGTAGGTGGAAGACGAATGACGCTTGTCACAGTGACTTTTGTCAAACGTCGAAAGAAGTGTTGGTTGAGCTGGGATTCGAACTTACCCATGCATAAACAACCAACGTCGCTACCGGAGTCAATTGAAATCGACGAACAACACCATACAAACAAATTCGCCTACCCGGCAATACAAACTATTATTCGGTAAGAATGCGGGTCTGGTGGCTACTGACCCAATGCTGGTATTACTATTGTTATACGTTTAAAATTGCGGAGTTTTTAATACGAATAGAAGGCCCAACGTTCATACTACCAATTGAGGTTCGTCGACGGTGATCACAAACATCGTGACAAAAGAGACAATGGAATACGTAGATCTACTCAACACAGCTATTAAAGGAACATTTTGGCAAAAAGAGATATTTTTCATAAAGGGCAATTTATCCTTTAGCCAAATTGTTTTAAACTCTATTTAATAATTGTTCTTATTTTTTATAGAGACATTCCATATTGTATGTTTTCAAAGTCATCTGCTTCAGATTTGCTGTACGTGGGGTAAGGGTTAAAAGTGTTTCCTCTCAGGGAAAATATTGAACTGTTGGTACCATATTTTACAATCGATACTATTAATTACCCTTTCCCACATACAACAAATCTGCAGCAGACTACTTCGAAAATATCTTGACAAAAACAAGAAAAAATCTTCATAAATAAGGGTTTCATTATCAAAAAGAGATGACAACATGGTGGACACATGAGAAATTGCTCATCATGAGCAAATTCTTTTATTACACTGTTTTTAAAAGTCGTCTGCTTCGGATGCGTCAAATTGCGTCTTTAAGTTGGAAAGGGTTAATATGCCTGTAGGTATCATTTGGTAAAGTCATATTGACGAAATCAACAAAAGTCAGGTTATGGGAAAACGAGACTTGTCGCTCCTCCGTTTTATCATCATTAAATCTATGGGCGTTGGTTCTGAAATTGAGTCTGAAGCGACATATATATAGGATCTGACGTGAGTTGTCATTTCATATAAAGTTTTATTAAACGAGTTCAAGAAAAAATTTGTTATTAAACGAGACTTTGACGAGCTTAATAACATATTTCTTGGACGAGTTGAATAAAACTTTATGAAATGACAACGAATGTCAGATTCTTGTTATCACAAAACGAAAATCGAGTTTTCGCGGTCAAAAAATAGTCCCAATATTTAATACTTAATAAACTATTAACTAATGACAAAAAAAAACCCGTTCTGACCGATAATGGTCTCTTACCTCGTCAATCGCTCGAGATGTTTGTGTTTACCGGATACACGATCTCAGACATTTTGTGAACATTCGCGGATGAATACAAACATAGTGATTCGGTCATGTTATATTACACACGTTTAGATAAATAAACATTAACGATCTATCGCGCAATTATACTGCCCTTTCCGATGGTTGCTGAAATATAACTTACGAACAGCCATTGTTGTTTCCCATTAGGTTTCGACTCGAATCGTCGACACAAAGATGCTTTTTCTAACATTGTTTTTCATTAAGAACTCATGTATTTTTTTCTTTCTGGTTTTAACGCCTGGATATTTGTGTTCTTTCTAACGATTTAGATGCCTCTTTTGACATCACAGTATATTCAGTAAAGCGAACACGCATCTACTAGTCTGCGTTGTTAAACTTCACATCGGAGAATGACAAAAATTATCCGAAGACCTACCTTTAAAACAATTATTTGCACATTCATCCTAGCAGTTATCAAATCCCACTTTTGTTCTTCATGTTTTACTTCTATTTTTAATATCTTTTCGGAAATGACATGGGAGGAGAAGTTATTATTATATTTTTTGTTTAAATGTCTTGAACATATTACAATTGCGTTTGTTTAAAAACACTAAGTTATGACACATCTAAAATGAAATAAATATTCCGATGTTTTAAGTATTTGCAGTTTCTTTATTTTGACTCGCATTTCTGTTTTTTGTTTGTTTTATTTACGAAGACAAAACAGTCCATATGAGACTTGCAGCAGACTGTTATGTGTCAATATCGAGATAAAAATCACGTCAAATTCTCCTTTAAAATAGCAATTTTAACTTACTGAGTGTTATTTTCATGTTCAAAGAGATGTCTTGATTTGTGAAGAATGCATTTTATAATGATTATCCATGTATCTCTAAAATATGAACTGTTTCTAAGCTAAAACTGTTGATCGCGTGACTCGCGAATACCAACCGCGTAGATCAATCTCCTTTGCAGAGAGCCGCTCTTTACACTCACTTACAAATAGTAAATTATAGGTGATTTAAAATGTTTATTTGGTTCGAAACAAATGAAGAAAAGAACAAACCGAGATAAAACTGGTTTTAATAGAAAAATGACTTTGAACGAACACTCTCTGCCTATAAAGAGAGTTTCAAGAACGACACCTCTGCGAAGAAGAATGTGGGTCACGAATCGGGTCTTTCGTACAAAATTATTTCGTCCTTGACAATTTTAAATGTGTCATTAGATTCCCTAAAGGCATTTTGCTTCCGATCTGCATTTTGTTATGCATCATTGACACAAGGGCGCTCATCATAATATAATTTTAAACCATGAGTAGTTTGTTATTTTCATTATTAACAAGAGCGCCAAATGTCACAAAATACGCCCGTCCTGTTTTTTTGAGATCAAGTATAGTGATAATTTGTTGTAAATCAGCCAAACTTAGCGAGCGGACACTGTTAGTACAGTTTTGGCCATTTCGAGGGGCATAATTGTGTAGTGACTAAGATAACGTTGTAAGTTATCAAAGGTAATTTCTATAATTAAAGAGCGATAACTCTTGATTGACTGAAGCGATATGGCTAGTTATCAAAGTTTTTCGAGATATTATGCCAATACACATTCTGACTAAATTTGGTGATGATTGGACAAAGGCTTCTAAAGTTATTGAGCTGACAAGACTAATTTTAGGTAATTTCTATAATTAAAGGGCAATAACTCTCGATTGACTAAAGCGATATGGCTAGTTATCGAACTTGTCCGGGATATTATGCCAATGACCATTCTGACTAAATTTGGTGATGATTAGACAAAGGCTTCTAAAGTTATTGAGCTGACAAGACTAATTTTAGGTAATTTCTATAATTAAAGGGCAATAACTCTTGAATGACTGAAGCAATATGGCTAGTTATCAAACTTGTCCGAGATATTATCCTAATACACATTCTGACCAAATTTGGTGAATATTGGACAAAGGCTTCTAAAGTTATTGAGCTGACAAGACCAATTTTGGGTAATTTCTATAATTAAAGGGTGATAACTCTTGATTGACTAAAGCAATATGACTAGTCATCAAACTTGTCCGAGATATTATCCAAATACACATTCTGACCTAATTTGGTGATGATTGGACAAAGGCTTCTAAAGTTATTGAGCTGACAAGACCAATTTTGGGTAACTTCTATAATTAAAGGGCCATAACTCTTGATTGACTCAGCGATATGGCTAATTATCGAACTTGTCCGAGATATTATCCAAATACACATTCTGACCAAATTTGGTGATGATTGGACAAAGGCTTCTAAAGTTATTGAGCTGACAACATACTGGACGCCGCCCGCCCGTACGCCGCAGGTAACACTATAATACGATCCGTTTTTTCAAAACGGGCGTATAAAAAAGCAGGCAAAAAATGCAAGTTATGATACATTTTCACTTGACCCCACCCCTGATGTTCCAATATGCCCCTCAGTTGATAACTGTTTATTCAACTACTATAATGTTAGTGTTATGCATAACTGCAGTATGGATTTCCAGCGACATTGATGCGTTGCATCAACTTTCTCTTGTTGAGATAGACTTATATAGATCGTCAATGACTATCAAAACAACTAGGAATATAACGTATGGTAAAACATGTACAGTCTTCAAATACCAAAGTCATTGAAATACACGTCACATTATTACGTCAGAAACTACGTATGTATTTACAGTTTACTCACGTGGATAATGCTATAAATAGACTTGATGGGAGCGCCCTGTTACGTTACTGTATGGAAATAGTTCCGGATCAGCCTAAGCATGCCACGCAGGCTAGCCCGGACAGACACTGTTCGCCTGTTTCAGGACTCATTACTCTATACCTCTATCCCCCTGAGACGGTATGTGTCGGCCCGGATAAGCGCAGGCTGATCTGGATCGATACATTACGCAGAGGCCATAACGTTGGTTTTCTCGTGGAACGGCTCATATTTAATCGATAAGGACATACTTTTACTATCCCGTTATGTTTATGAATCGTTCAGTCACGACAGCTATGTCGATAACAGTTCGAACGCCGGTATTTATTATGTCCTATGTTTGACAAAAGTCATTGTGGTTAACGTCATACGTCTCTTTCACCAATGGGCTAAACAGATTATGTGAGAGGGTTGCAAGCCAGTTGCCTTGAAACAATGTTGTGTGGAGTACAGGTTCTAGAAAGCCGGAAAACGTACGTTTGTTGAAATGGCCGCCGTGATTTAACTGAAATACTGCTGGGACAGTCGACCTTCATATAAACGCTTTCTGACGCCTCTGCAGCAGACGGCTTTTTGAAAACATGGCCACAAAAGAAGAAATTGCTCAAATCGAGCAATTTCTCCTTTTGTCACCATGTTTTCACCTCTATTCAATAATTATTAGTCGCCGGGCAGGAGCCAGCGACTTATATTTTTAAAAGCTTTTCAGAAATGAAATGGGAGAACAAGTTGTTACACAGGCGTCCGAATTTCTATCACAGCAAAAAATGCGGAAAAAATACTCAGTACCTCGTTAAAAAACCCAAAACGTCTCTCTATATTGTCTATACGCTGTGATAAAAATGATCGTAATAATACGGGGAATTCCGCACGTGTTACTATAAATAGCCCCTCTATACGTCCATATAGTGTAATAATAATGACAAGGTGTGCAACGGTGTTTTACCCCCTCGCTCGATTCGGGCTATAATTTCCGCAGAAAAACATCTTAAACGACCCGGTCCCATGTTGAGACAGGTTCATAATTGATTTTTCTCGTGATCCACTTAATGATTTCATTAGAATAAGTGCAACACTCAATTCCCAATCCTGATTGCCCTTTAACAAATCACAACCCACCCCACAATATAAAAACTCTGCAGCAGACGAATTAAAAAAAATCTGAGCAAAGATACAGAAAATCACATTTATTGGAAGTGTAATCATTGAATATAGTTGAAAACATTGTTGCAAAAGGAGAAAGCTTGTTATGAGCAATTTCTTCTTCTGCATCAATGTTTTCAAAAGTCGTCGGCTGCAATTACGTATGCAAGTGGGAAAGGTTTAAATAAGAAACACTTTTTCAAATAATAGTCAGTTGGCTATTCTAGTATATAATGTCCGTCTTAAATAATAATGACAAAACTTTCAAAAAAACAAAAAGATTTTTTACAATTTAATTGAAAACATATTTAATCAAAGTTGGGAAAGTTGTCCCTTTCCGCGCCTTTTTTATGAGAGTTCAAATCACAAGCAAAACTTATGGGACAGAGTTGACAAATAACACATTGACACAATTTCAGATTTAGGCTTTGTTTCTGTCAAACTGCTGAAGAAGACAACACTGAGACACACATTTTGATTAAAAGTTTATTTAAAAAAAGGAATAATTTTATTTATGATAAACAACATTACAATGATGGTGTAGAAAATACATGTCAACAATACATTTTTCAATTTGTACATTCATTGCACAGACCAAATCTTAGCAAGTTTGAAATTATGGACCTCTCAGCACATTTTTTTCTCAATTCATTACTTCTTGGCAGGATTTTACTGCTAAAATTGATGATTTTTTTTTTATTTCTATCCGGATTGCTCTAGCAATTCCGGTCTATAGATTGGCGATGTCTGTCTCTCCGTCTGTCTGTTCGTCAACATTTTGGTTAAAGTTTCAGGTTGAGGCAAAATCTCAGCACTAGAAAGGGTTACACACTTGAAACTTTGCCTGAAGGTAACCAGTAACAAGTTCTATTGATTTATATGGTTACTTTGACCTTGACCTTGGTTTGTCAATTTTCAATCCGGCGTTACAGTCTTCAGCAGTTACTTGTTAAATATGACATAAGAAAGCCTTCCCTCAACATTTTGAAAACACCCTCAGAAGTCACCAGAATGCACCATGTTGCGTCCAGGATTTCAATTTTCTTTTTAAACATCAAGTCAAGGGTAAAATATGATAACTTAAGTGAAAGTTTCAGTTGTTTCATTGGAGCGCCACAGGGGGACTGTATGTCACCATTTATTTTTGCAATGTATGTAAATGACTTAGAGGACTACATGTCTCTAAATGAATTTGACGGCGTGGATATGGGCATGTTGAAATTGTTTTTACTACTATACGCGGACGATATAGTTTTATTTGCAGAAAGCGAGTGCAGTTTACAAAATGGTCTTGAAATACGTTTTAGTTATTGCGAAAAATGGAAATTATCAGTAAAGGTAAAAAAACCAAACGTTATGATATTTAGAAAAAATGGAAAAATATCGAAAAAAGTAGTTTTTAAATACAACGGTAATCCATTAGAAATAGTGAAACAATTTACATATTTATGCATATCATTTTCTTCAGGAGGGTCCTTTCAACAAACTTTTGACTATATAGAAGGACAAGCTTTAAAAGCAGTTCTTGCATTAAAACAATATCTAACAGTATTCAAAAATATCACCATTAGTCATACACTTGAACTTTTTGATAAGCTTATACTACCAATACTTAATTACGGGGTCAAGGTATGGGGCTTCAGTGAGGCTATAATGCGCAGAAAGGCTGCATACTAGATTTTGTAAGCAACTACTACACGTCAAAAGTCAGACTCCTAATAATTTTATATACGGTGAATTGGAAGTTACAACGTCTTTCTTTGATGATTAAATACTGGTTAAAAGTCACGAGAACAGACGAACGCAAATACATAAAGGCAATCAATATGCAAACAAATGTTAAATGATATAAATGAAAATAATGAACATTGGGCATCAAAGGTTAAATATATATTGAATAGTTTTGGTTTTAGTTATGTATGGATGAATCAAGGTGTCGAAAACATTAACGCTTTCATAAAAATATTTAAACAAAGGGTAAAATATATTTTTTATCCAAAACTGGGATGCCGATCTAAGTCAAACCTCTAAAACTAAAACATATATTCTAATCAAATCCTTTGATTTTAAGATGTATTTAATCAACATAAAAATAAAGAAATATAGATTTGTATTAACAAAATTTAGACTTTCAAGTCACCAACTGGAAATTGAAACAGGAAGAGGGAAACAACCTGTTAACTGGCCAAATATAAATAAATTTCAAATGTTAATGAAATCAGAGCAAAGATCTATGTTATGCAAATTGTCCAAATATATTTACTTAGCGAATCTTAAAAGAGATGATGAAACTTAATTTTATCATGCTTTTCTCCAGAGACATATAAACACATGTGTTTATATGTCTCTGTTTTCTCTTATGTAAAATTGTAATAAATATGTATTGTAATATAAACCGCCAAAGGTATTGTAAATTTTGGCGACAACATGTATTTGTTATATGCAAATAAAATATATTGAATTGAATTGAATTGTTAAGACTTATCAGACCGTAAATGCAAATTATGTAACACAATAGAAGACAAATTTCATTTTTTACTTGAATGTCCATTAACTCTTTTCCACATGCAGACGCATTTCGACGCAAAAGCAGCAGACGACTTTTGAAAACATAGTGGCCAAAGATGAAATTGCTCATGATGAGCAGTTTCTCCTTTGGCAACCATGTTTTAAACTTTAGTTAACAATTAAGTTATCTTTTATGGACATTTTTCAGGATTTTGTCACAATGTTTTCAAAGTCGTCTGCTGCAGATTTGTTGTATGGGGGAAAGGGTTAAACAATGATATAAGACAAATATATATAAGAAAATATTATTGGTCTAGACCAAACATTCCTAAATTCATCGAACTCTTAACAAGCAATAACCAGAAAACATTATCCAAATTATGCATTTTTCTATATAAAAGAATGAAATCACTTGTATAATTATCTCATTTAAAATGTATGTATTTTATTGTTGTTAACTGTTTTTCAAAATGTAAAAACTAAATATGTATATATGTGTGTGAAATGTTTATCAAAGTTTATTCCCATTTTCGAGATTTTCTTTTTAGTCCTATTCTTCTACGATACAGGGATAATGATTTTAAAACATTCCGAACCGAATGATATTTTCGAAGTAGGGGTCAATTAACTTTCACTAGCCTAACAAGAAATGATGATCTTGGAACCATTTCATTCTGGCCTGATGCATCATTTCTTGTCTGCCATGGTGGGGATTTATTTAAAATAAATATTCATATAAGCACTTCTGTATCTCTTCTTAAACGATCGCAATTCTACCTTCAGTACTTTCAGTACTTTGATTTAGAATATTGTACCTGAGCAATGTTTGTTGGGGTTGGCATTTAATTATTTTTCTTCCAAAAATAATATTATTCATAAAAAATACGGTATTTATTTGTACGTTTTCGAAAGAAGTATAAAAAATAATTTTTAGACCGTGTTTTAAATCGTTGTTTGATTAATCTGTCGCTGCGGAATGTTGCAAATTGTGACGTCAGCGCATGGCGGTAAGGACAACTGCAAGTTTCCAAATATAATGAACATTAAGCTTAAAAACGCCGGCGTATTTGTCGGTTGGCAAATATTGATGTGGTGGATCACGAGAAAAATCATTTATGAACCTGTCTCTACCTGGGACCAGGTCGTTTTAGACGTTTTTCTGCGGGAATTATAGCCCGAATCGAGCGGTGGGGTAAAACACCGTTGCACACTTTGTCATTATTATTACACTATATGGACGTATAGAGGGGCTATTTATAGTAACACGTGCGGAATTCCCCGTATTATTACGATCATTTTTATCACAGCGTATAGACAATATAGACAGACTTTTTGAGTTTTTTAACGAGGTATTGAGTATTTTTTCCGCATTTTTTGCTGTGATAGAAATTCGGACGCCTGTGGTTGTTATTAGAAAAAAACATATTTAAATGTCTTGAACATTACAATTGCGTTTGTTTAAAAACACTTAGTTATGACACATCTAAAATGAAAAAAATATTCCGATGTTTTAAGTATTTGCTGTTTCTTTTAACTCGCATTATCGTTATTTTTATCTTATTTACGAAGACAAACGAGTAATAATGCGCGCTCACGATTAGACTGGCAGCCGACTATATATAATCTGTCAATATCGGGATAAAATCACGTCGAATTCTCCTTTTAATAGTAATTTTAGCTTACTGAAGTTTATTTTCATGTTCAAAGAGATGTCATGTCTTCAAATTAAAAGACATTTTTTTTATTTGTGTAGGTAGCATTATTACTGTCAATAATGCATCTTAAAATGATGCGATTTCTTGAAACTGTTGCTTCAAAAGACTTAGACAAAGACATGCATATGTTCGGCATAGACCCTTTTATGACTTGCAAAAAGTCATTTGCTGATCTTGAACAATCATGATGGTGAGACCCTTCGTTCAGATGACGCTTTATGTCCCTACCGATGTTACCCCAATCTGTATATGGAGACGATCTGCTAAATGGAATCTCACGGTTCCTGAAGAGTAGACATGGGGCACAGTATACAGCGTCTTTGCTGATGGAATACCGCAACCATTTGTTGGTATGTAACCAGCTTGGTTGTAAGGTCCTATGTTTTCCACGGATGTCTCTGGAAATAAAAAAAAACAAACATATTAGTCAGGTTTCGAACCTTGATCTCCCACGTGCGGAGCCGATGCCTTACCTACTACACTACTTTTTGGCGCGTATTTGTGCACGCGCGTTACGTCATTCTATTTTAGGTGACGTCATTTATGAATGGGCTTTGGTTATTGTGAATGCTATTTCTTAAAAATAGTAAGAATTAGTGTAGTATTACCTGAAAACATAATTTTACATGCAAGATAAATAGAATATTACGTCCCTGACTTTCGAAATAAACTTTATCAGACTCGGCTGTGAGAAAGGATAATTGTCTCGCCAATAGCTCGACAATTATCAATTATCCCAACCTCGTCAGATAAAGTTCATATCTTACGTCAGGGACATAATATTCTCTATTTTTATCTTATTTTTTTTATTAATTTAAATCACAATTTTTTAAAACAGGAGCCTGGACCCGTAGATCTATCTACTGACTCGATTATTATGACGTCACCGATAATGAAACTCGATTATATTAATAGCGACGGGCTATGATTTAAAAAATAATTTTACCGTGATGGAAATTCAAATGTAGAGCATTGACTCCAGGATTCTTCTAAAACTCTCCTCTTTATGTCATCGTTTGTAATATCTATGGACCCGAGAGTTCCAACGTCTATTTTTGGACCATTTGGATTATTTACTTTAGTTGACGATTTTTGTTCAGTTTCAACTGGTGTTGGGACTGGCTTGACAGAACAAGGCTTTGTGAGAAAGCTTGAATATTTTAGTTTGAAAAGCTATGATTTGTAAACATTGCGAGTGTACTTGGTTGTAAGTTTAAAATCTGAATTTTGGAGTCTGGAATATGTTCTAAACTGTCCAGGTACCTTCAACAAAATGATATTTATCAATTAGACTTTCCACTACGCAAATTAAAGTATCATTGTTGTTGCCAAAAAAGCTAAAACCTTGATTTTTTTTGTTGCTTTTCAAAATTTGATGGAAGCCCAGGCTTCCGGGCTTCCGCAGTAGCGACGGGC
This sequence comes from Serripes groenlandicus, assembly GCA_031761405.1. NCBI lineage: Eukaryota > Metazoa > Mollusca > Bivalvia > Cardiida > Cardiidae > Serripes > Serripes groenlandicus. The sequence goes on from JASEVX010000019.1 coordinate 885,791, forward strand.
CCGGGCCGCCATAAAAAGTTATAGCATAAATGTCTTAAATAGTAAAATGTATGGACTGTTTCTTGTCTACTAATGAAAAAAAAGGCGGTACGTGACGAAACAGGAATGTAGGAAATGTAACTACAGGCTGAAGCTTTCGTACCCAATTAATCTCGTACTTGACACTTTTAAATGTGTCATTGGTTTCCCTACAGGCATTTTGCTTGCACTCTGCATAATTGTATGCATCATTGACACAAGGGCGCTCCTCCTAATATAAATTAAAACATGAATACTTTGCTATTTTCTTTATAAGAAAAGAAAGAGAAAATAATAATAAATGTACATAGACAAGTAGTATGATTCAGTTAATATTCGAAATAAAGTTAGAAATTATGAAACAATTTCAATGAAAATTATTTTTTTCGCTGATATGTTATTTCAAGGGGTGGTCTACTTTTTAAACATATTGGACTTCATCTTAACAGGGTCTTTCAAATAGTTTTTGAAAGACCCTGATCTTAACATCTGTTAAAGTATGATTAATATGTAAATAGGAAAAGCCTAGGTCGTGTGAAAGCAAGAACAATTAATTAAGCACTGTCAGTCCCCAAACAAGAAACAAATTAATAGGCAAATTGTAGAAAGTTACCAAACATAATTCGAAAAACATATTGAAAAAACCCAAACAAAAAATATCATGCATTTAAGTTTAATGTGTACATATCTGTTTTATTTTTTATTAGGTCAGGATTGTAACAGACAGTAAGATTTCCAAGGATGTTACTTAGAAGGCATTGAAGAATGTTCTGATTTATTTTCACAAATGCCAGTTATTTGTAAACTAGTAATAAATATAATTGGAAACTGACTCTTACCATGGTTGATTGAATGCCTTAATTGAGCTTAACATTACTTTCAATTGTACTTCAGTTCACCTAACATTTTCCCCTGGCTTTCTAGAATATTAAAATACTCCACACAACAGTCGTCCAAGGCACATGGCTAACCTTGCATGATATCACAGGCGTCCGAATTTCTATCACAGCAAAAAATGTGGAAAAAATACTCAATACCTCGTTAAAAAACTCAAAACGTCTCTCTATATTGTCTATACGCTTTGATAAAAATGATCGTAATCATACGGGGAATTCCGCACGTGTTACTATAAATACTCAATACCTCGTTAAAAAACTCAAAACGTCTCTCTATATTGTCTATACGCTTTGATAAAAATGATCGTAATCATACGGGGAATTCCGCACGTGTTACTATAAATAGCCCCTCTATACGTCCATATAGTGTAATACTAATGATTATTATTACACTATATGGACGTATAGAGGGGCTATTTATAGTAACACGTGCGGAATTCCCCGTATTATTACGCGTTTATGGCATCATTCCTTTAAAACAATAGACTCATGTTTAGTTTGATCAATAAAAAAACAAATTTTTTAGATAACAAAAAGATGAAACTGTTGAAAGAAAAGTTATGTGTTTTACTGATAGTCCATATATGACATCATTTCTTTTTAAACAATGGACTCATTTGAAGGCATGAAAGTGTTTTCCTCTCTTTCAGGTTGAAGGATATATGGCTTAAGACATTTACTATGTATACCCCAAAACCAGGGTGAACTGATTCTGGTCATACTTTCATGATTTGACAAAGACTAGGTCATAGACATAAACTGTTAACTGTACGATGTAAACAAATAATGTAAATTGAAGGCAAATAATTTGAAATTGACAGTAGTTTTGTTTGTTTGCTACATTTACTGCAATATATAGATAAACGTCTTTAAAGTCAATACAACTAGACAGTCGAAGATATGATAGTTTAGCTATTTTCTTGAGTGGAGTCAACATTTGACTGGGCATTTGACAATATATGGAGGTATTCAGCATAGCTGAATCCCCCGCATAAAAACAATACACACGATGTGACGTCACGCGGTGTGACGAAAGGATCGTGGAACAGATACATACAAAAGCAATACACACGAGGTGACGTCACGCGATGTGACGAAAGCATAGTGGAACGTTTCTCAACAGATACTAACACATAATTTAGAATGAAGTTATATTTTTGAGCAAATTATTGATATAATGAATAGCTTACCTTGAAATGAGGCTATATCGATACAGAAACAGAATTGTTCGTCCTTTTCAGTTACATGAATATCCGAGGCCAGTGTAACGAACGATAACTTCCGTTGAAATATTTACAATCATTTTCAAGTGTTTATTGCTTCTCTATATTGCCAAGATATAACATTCATGAAATAATGATGACAGGTACAAAAGAAAAGTCGACTTACCCTTCATAAAGTCCTTCCAGTGAATGAAATCCATGTGTGACGATTCAAACTATATTTTCCTACCATTCCTGTCGTTTTCCTTTTGTTATTTATTTATTACTTGCCTTACAATGACGTTACTTTCGTTGCAATGACGTCACATTTGGATGTGTTTACTTCCGGTTGAGAAAATATTATTTTAAAAATAGAAAACGAGTGCAATTACACGCACATTATCACATATCGGATTCCTTGTTTTCATACCTTTATCGAGAAGGAATTTAATTTAATTTTTTCCTATAGTTCTAAGTATTTTTTGATTTGTCAAAACATACGAATATCGTGTCTGCGGGTTTTACAGGTTACGAAATTAATAGGTTACGATAATTTGTCCGTCCAGTAAGACCGGAAGCAAAATGGCCGAAAAAAAGTGCTATGGGGTTGAGATTTGATATGTGAAAAACAGTAAGATTGTACTGAATTCTCGTTTTTTTTTTATCTCGTATGATGTGTTCGTACGTGTAACCTATAGGCGTGCTTCGCTCGAGCCTTTGGCTCGAGCTTTCACACGTATAATTAGGATGAGAAAACTTCAGCAATTTACCCCTTTTCTCAATGTTTTAAAAGAAGATGTTTTAAATGTGTCAAATGTTGCCATTAACAGGGGAAATGTAAAATGTCTTTTTATTGCATGTTATTCCCGAATTGTCTGTTTTGTGTTTTTATTGATAAATACAAAACTTCAAATATTCTGACCAATAAATCTTGGAATTTATATATGGAATTTCACAAATCCTGAACTTAGTCCTTAATGAAAGCATTATACCTGTATATATATCACGGTGTTTCCAATGTATATTACCAGTACGAGCGGGTAACCTTATCCTGACCCGAGCTCATCAGTCGTAACGACATCCCTGAGTACTAGGAGGGAAGCCACTACTACCATTTATCAAAGTGACATTGAACCAAGCGAATAACCATTGTTTCCCAAGTATATTAACATTGTTTCCCAGGTTAAATTACCATTGTTTCCCAGGTTAAATTACCATTGTTTCCCAAATATATTGCCATTGTTTCCCAAGTATATTACCATTGTTTCCCAGGTAAATTACCATTGTTTCCCAAATATATTACCATTGTTTCTCAGGTAAATTACCATTGTTTCCCAGGTAAATTACCATTGTTTCCCATGTATATTACCATTGTTTCCCAAGTATATTACCATTGTTTCCCAGGTATATTACCATTGTTTCCCAAGTAAATTACCATTGTTTCCCAGGTATATTACCATTGTTTCCCAGATAAATTACCATTGTTTCCCATGTATATTACCATTGTTTCCCAGGTATATTACCATTGTTTCCAATGTATATTACCATTGTTTCCCAGGTATATTACCATTGTTTCCCATGTATATTACCATTGTTTCCCAGGTAAATTACCATTGTTTCCCATGTATATTACCATTGTTTCCCATGTAAATTACTATTGTTTCCCATGTATATTACAATTGTTTCCCATGTATACAACCATTGTTTCCCATGTATATTACCATTGTTTCCCAGGTAAATCAACATTGTTTCCCAGGTATATTACCATTGTTTCCCAGATAAATTACCATTGTTTCCCATGTATATTACCATTGTTTCCCAGGTAAATTACCATTGTTTCCCAGGTATATTACCATTGTTTCCCATGTATATTACCATTGTTTCCCATGTAAATAACCATTGTTTCCCATGTATATTACCATTGTTTCCCATGTAAATTACCATTGTTTCCCATGTATATTACCATTGTTTCCCATGTATATTACCATTTTTTCCCATGTAAATTACCATTGTTTCCCATGTATTTTACCATTGTTTCCCATGTAAATTACCATTGTTTCCCATGTATATTACCATTGTTTCCCATGTATATTACCATTGATTCCCATGTAAATTACCATTGTTTCCCATGTATATTACCATTGTTTCCCAGGTAAATTACCGTTGTTTCCCAGGTATATTACCATTATTCCCCAGGTATATTACCATTGTTTCCCATGTAAATTACCATTGTTTCCCATGTATATTACCATTGTTTCCCAGGAAAATTACCATTGTTTCCCATGTATATTACCATTGTTTCCCAGGTATATTACCATTGTTTCCCAAGTATATTACCTGTTCGTGTTGGTAACTTATACTGACACCAGCGCATCTGTCGTAACCCTGAGCACCAGGAGAGAAGCTTCTACTACCATTTATCAAAGTTATTGGTATGACCTAAGGTTTCCAAGGTAAATTACCATGGTTTCCAAGGTAAGTTATCAATATTCCCCAGGTAAATTACAATTGTTTCCCAGGTACATGTATGCAAGTTGTAAATATATGGCATAGTTAATATGGACAAACATTGTTGAAACAATAAATCATCGACCTTTAAACAAAACAAACCAACTAGTTTTGAAACAACACAGATTGCCTGCCAATAACCAATACCTCATTTATCAAAGTTTGACCCTTATCTTGTATAAACAAAATAAATAACGAAGGTCAAAAGATTGACAAAAAACTGAACAGCGACCCTTAATAAAAATATTTCCAGTTCAGAAAACACTAAAGATCTACAATATATATTAGAATCATGCTCATAAATGAAAGACAATCGAAAGCATGCTAGAGTTAAGTCTGTTGTGCACTGGACATCTGTAGCTTATTAGTTTCCTATACACGAAGTATTATATTGATTTATTGAACATCTATTAAGACAATGACCAAAGAAATATATGAACAAAATGAGTTGATACCTAAAATAACAGATCAGATTGGCGTAACGGACAGACGGACGGATGGATGAACAGACAGTAAGTCGCTCCGGACAAAGTACAAAGCTTGGGGAAGCATTCATTAACGAACAAGAGCATTTAACGGAACGCATGTGTTGCACGCGAATGTCATATAATAAGCGAGAACATGGAAAGAAAAAATATACACACTCCAAACACAGCTTGCTAAATGTTGGTAATGGTGGACTGCACATATGTTGGTTATACGTTACCTACAATCCAAGTTTAAAATGGATACAATGGAAATTAATTTAGAAAATGGCTGAACTAAATAAGGAAATATGGAGATTACTAAAATAAGCAGACCAGAGTTATATACCTAGTTTTTTGCCGTTCTTCTGATCACACGGTATTCGTGTGACCACTTCAAAATGAATCTGCCAAACAGAAACAACGTTTTGTCCAATACATGCAAACCATGACGGACGGACGAATGCACATTCAGACAGACAGCCGGCCGGACGCCGGATAATGCCTCCAAGCTTTACAGACAGAGACAACACATAAAGTATTATTACAGAAGACTGGGTCTATGCGTCAAATCACGTCTGTGTTTAGGAAAGGGTTAACATGTTATAGTATTTGTAATGTATTTGCAGTTTAATTGAATCTCCGAAATGGCCCGTACAAGGTTAATTGACAAAAACCTATTTAGACTACATTTCTAGTTTATTTGACATCTAGGACTAGATTACATGTTGACGTGTGTATGTTGACATTAACTAACAACACTGACATTGAGGTCAATCATGTGTCGGAGTGTGTTTCACTCATTGGATCTATTTTGTCTCATTAATTAATGCAAGCGGATTGTTGTTCGTGATTCGGTCGAACCAATGAAATCGTTGTAAAAGTAGATTATAACAAAAAAAACAAGAGGGCCAAGATGGCCCTAAATCGATCACCTAATTGAAATTAAATTAGTAGCAAATATTTAACTGCAAATATCTGGAAAATGTTATCAGGGAGTGCAAATGAAACTGAAAGAAGTGGACACTTCTCAAAAAACAGCTTATCAGTAAAGGCCATTTATATCTTGAAATCTAACAAGAACTTTAATAAGAATGAAATTATAAAGTTTTGGTCATTTTGCACCTTTCCTGATGCCGCCTTGCTGCCCTGTTTTTCAACGAAATCAATATAGCTTCAACAGTTTATTTAAAGGGTCACTTAAGGAACATTTCTACCAAATTATCTTGCAATCGCACAAGTAGATTATGGAGGAAAAGGATTTTAAAAAAATTGGGTATTTTTCTCACTTTCTGATGCCGCAGAAACCAAAGTTCTCAATGGAATTTAAATCTTTGAACAATTTTGAAAGAGGACCACCAAAGGAACATTCTTGTGATGTTTTGTGGAAATTGGTCTATTGGAATGGTAGGAGTTGGTTGTCATTTGTAGCTAAAAGTTCAATTTACCCTTTTTGTGATGACGCCTGGTTGATATGATTGTGTAACCAATCAAAACGGCTTAAACAAATTAAATAGAGGATCATTACAGTAAGATTCGTATTATATTTTCTTAAAATCAGACAAACACTTTCATAAAAATGGAATGTTCAAATTTTGTCATTTTTCCCCTTTTCTGATGCCGCCTGACTGCCATGTTTTTCGACCAATCAGTATGGCTTGAACAATTTTTATAGAGGGTCACCCAAGGAACATTTCTACCAAATTATATTTGAATCTGACAGGCAGATTCGGAGGAGAAGATTTTTAAAGTTTGGACATTTTGTCCCCTATCTGATGCCGCAGCAACCAAAGTTCTCATTGGAATTTTAATCTTTGAACAATTTTGAAAGAAGACCACCAAAGGAACATTCCTGTGATGTTTTGTGGTAATTGGTCTATTGGAATGGTAGGAGATGGTTGTCATTAGTAGCTAAAAGTTCAATTTACCCCTTTTGTGATGACGCCTGGTTGCACTGATTGTGTAACCAATCAAAACGGCTTAAACAAATTAAATAGAGGATCATTACAGTAAGATTCGTATTATATTTTCTTAAAATCAGACAAGCATTTGCATAAAAATGGAATTTTCAAATTTTGTCATTTTGCCCCTTTTTTGATGCCGCCTGACTGCCATGTTTTTCGACCAATCAGTATGGCTTGAACAATTTTTATAGAGGGTCACCCAATGAACATTTCTACCAAATTATATTTGAATCTGACAGGCAGATTCGGAACAGAAGATTTTTAAAGTTTGGACCTTTTGCCCCCTTTCTGATGCCGCAGCAACCAAAGTTCTCAATGGAATTTAAATCTTTGAACAACTTTGAAAGAGGCCAACCAGAGGAACAGTCCTGTGATGTTTCACGGAAATTGTCCTTAAAGTTTGGGAGGAGATGATGTTTAAAGCTAAAAGTTAACGCCGGACGGACGGACGACGAACGACGGACAAAAAGGGATCAGAATAGCTCACCTTGAGCTTTCGGCTCAGGTGATCTAAAAAAACTCGGATTTTCGCGGAGGAATTCAATAGTAATCCATGGTTGCAGCCGTAAGTCGACTTTTCGAAAGCAGGCTAGGAATGGATAGGGGCCCCTTTCCCAAAAATCGTATATATTGCATTTCCCTTTTCAACAAAAATACAGTGTTAAAAGAAGAAAGGCCGGTGAAGATAGATATTGTAACATTGTGGGAAAAAATTAAATTTTGCTGAAATTCTTCAATTTCTTCTTTTCTTCTTTTCAGCTAGTGGTTTACGCTCTTGGCACATACTTATATGTCCCATTACGCAGAGTCTGTAGTGTTGGTTTTCTCTTGGAACGGCCCATTTACATGTGTACTGCGTGCCTTCAAGCTCAATAGATAATTATATCTTTGATATTTCAAAAGGTACACGTTTCCCTTTCAACTTGTTAACATAGATATCTCATTTACGTTTGTCAAATGACCTTTACAATCCTTTCAGTCATGCAAGGTGAATTCCTTACATCATGACAGACTAGAAGATATGCTTTAAAAAGCTAAATTAGCTCCTATAGATATGTTGATACTGAAGATAACTGTTTGTTTCAGTTGTTCTTTTTTTTCATGTTTTGACCATTTTAACTCTTTTAACCCTTTCCCATATGCTCCTTTTCTGCAACAGTGGACTTTGTAACCATCTATGTAAATCAGAAATCTCTTAACAATCTAATTAAACTGTCATATATGGAGATATTTCACATTTTCAATGGAGTATGGGAGACTATGTGAAGACAAATATATATAGTGAAAAGTATCACTGGCTAATTTCACTGGTTTAAAACATTGAGTTTCTCAATAATCCTTTGAAAGTATGTTATAAACACATCTCTTTACCCTTTCCCACAAACAGGGGCTTTCTGACAACTCTTCAGAAGATGACTTTTGAAAACATTTTTTCAATTCACTCATGATCTAATGTGTTTGTTGAAATTCTTGGTATCGTATACCGTATCTTGCTTGCTTTTCCGAATTTGTCGTTTTCAGTGGTTTTTACGAGCGCCGTACTGCTCACTCGATTTCTCTATCGAATACAAACATGTTTATGTGTGAGGCCCTCATGGAAGATTGACTTGCATACATGTACTATGTCAAATGAGTGTCCTCTATAAATAAAGCCTTTATTATTATTATTATTATTATACACTTGTTAAATACTCTTGTTAACAATAGGGTAGAATACAATCAAGAATTTCCCCTTTTTAAAATAGCTCAATCATACTTTGATAATACTGTATTTCAGGAAAGCATATTAGGGCATTCCCTAAAAATGGTTGCATGTATTTGAGACGAACCCCAATCTACCAGTCTATGCGGTTCTAGCAATTGCAATGTAGAGATGACCCAGTTAACACCACCCAAACATGTTATTGCCTGTATGCGGATTCTCAGACAGTTATTTGTTTCTAGCACCAACAAAAATAAGTTTCATTCGATATGTGGTATGAATTGTATGGGATCATTATTTATTATTCTCCATCGAATAACAGGAATTGGCCATTGATCGATCAGGCACATAATATATTCAAGTAATTTGTGAAGACAAAGTACATCTCTGATGTCATAAAGGATGTTGATTCTCATGACGATAGACTAACTGAAGTCGTAAACACCTTTTTATGACTTGTAGGGAGCTAACCAGGCACTGATCTAACAAGAGGGTCATGATGGCCCTGGAATCGCTCACCCGATTTTTTTTTTCACTTTAGCTATATAAGCCCCGCCCCCTGGCAGTCATAGTTTCCGACCAATCAACTTGGTTTGAAGGAATCTGATAGAGGGTCACCCTAGGAACATTTCTACAAAATTATTTGAAAATCGGCCAGACACTTTTGGAGGAGAAGATTTTTTAAGTTTTCACTATAGCCATATAATGCAAAATAGCCCTGCCCACTGGAGGCCATGTTTTTTGAACAATCAACATGGCTTGAAGGAATCTGAAAGTGGGTCATCCAAGGAACATTTCTACAAAATTATTTGAAAATCGGCCTGACACTTTCGGAGAAGAATATTTTTTAAGTTTTCACTATGGTAATATAAGGCAAAATAGCCCCGTCCTCTGGCGGCCATATTTTGCGACCAATCAACATGGCTTGAAGGAATCTGATAGAGGGTCACCCAATGAACATTTCTACAAAACTATTTGAAAATCGGCTGAACACTTTCGGAGAAGAAGATTTTTTAAATTTTCACTATAGCAATATAAGGCAAAATAGCCCCGCCCCCCTGGCGGCCATGTTTTTTTACCAATCAACATGGCTTGAAGGAATATGATAGAGGATCACCCAATGAACAGTTCTACAAAATTATTTGAAAATCGGCCTGACACTTATGGAGGAGAAGATTTTTTAAGTTTGCACTATAGCTATATAATTCAAAATAGCCCCCCCCCCCCCCCCCCGCCCCCCTGGCGGCCATGTTTTTCGATTAATCAACATGGCTTCAAGGAATCTGATAGAGGGTCACCCAACGAACATTTCTACAAAATTATTTGAAAATTGGCCTGACACTTTTGGAGGAGAAGATTTTTTAAGTTTTCACTATAGCCATATAAGTCAAAAAAGCCCCGCCCCCCACTGGCGGCCACGACGCACGCCGGACAAAAGGCGATCACAATAACTCACCTTGAGCAAAGCTCAGGTGACCTAAAAAGGCGAAAGAAAATAGGGAAGGGCAACATTATCTAGCTCAAATTAGTGTCTGACATGTATACTGTTGTGTCTGTCTTCGAAAACAAGTTATATGATGTTTTAGTTTAAACATATTTATTTCTCTATGATTTTCTGAAAGACATATTAAGTTTACCAATACCCTATTCAAAGGGTGACTTTAATACTTCCCTTTCTGGTACTGAGAAGAGTATTAATGCATCAAATTAAACTACTACAAAACCAAATTGTGAAATGTCAAGCTGACATTATTTCCCTAAAACAAAATGAGTGTGAAAGATTTGAAATTGGAAATTAGCAAAGTCCAAGCTGAACCAAACCATCAGATGTAGTGTATCAAAGATTTTAAGGTGAGAAATCATATGGGGTTGCTAGTGTAAAGAGTACCATAAAACGTTTTTCTGGATATTTTTATCAGAATAGAATTAAAACTCTGCAGACAATGCATTCAATAATGTCCAAGAACAATTAGCGAGTGTTACTATGAGAGCAGATCGTCAAATTGGTTAATTTTGTTGAACGATCTTGATGAACATGAACATGAACTGGGTACAAGGGTAGCAGGAAACACCCAATGGGAAATACCGACAGTGTGAAAAGTCCAATGAGCCTGCCTGAGAAACCAGTGATTACCTGGGAGTTCATTAATCTACCAGTTACGCACGTGATTGACCACATTATTTTATCATCAAAATAGACACATGGAGCATTTATTGCGTGGAACGGAGAATGTGTCATGTTGTGGCCAGAACACTGTTGAGTAAATGAATAAATTATAGAGGAAAGAAAAGCACTGCGGTGCTTTGTTGATATTGGCCGGATTTTTATATTGGGAGGTGTCAAATTGGAATCTCAAATGTGAAGCTTGGTCAATAAGGGAAATTATGAATATTGAAAAGATGCAGTACATAAGAGTTCTGAGACCCCGCCTTCTGGGACAGCAGACATGAGATACCAAGGAATAAGACAGGAGATAGAGATACAGAGAGAGAGAGAGAGAGAGAGAGAGAGAGACAGAGAGAGAGAGAGAGAGACAGACAGACAGACACAGAGAGAGAGACAGACACAGAGAGAGACAGAGAGACAGAGAGAGACAGAGAGAGAGAGAGACAGAGAGAGAGAGAGAGAAGAGAGAGAGAGAGAGAGAGAGAGAGAGAGAGAGAGAGAGAGAGAGAGAGAGAGAGAGGGGGTTACTGAGTAGTTGTCATTCGTCATTGTGAGTATTTTCCATTCGTCTTCCACCCTGTCCGGGTCATACCAAAGACTTTAAAGAATGCATATGTATAAACACACATATATACACACGCAATTGCATATATGTATATATATATAATGTTATATATATATATATATATATCTCTAGTTATAGAGATATCTCTCAAAGTGAGGCAGATATCTCTCATACGAATAAATAGTAAAACGTCATGCCATATTGGTCTTAGATTCGTATTTTGAGTATTTGATATGATTGGGAGGAATCCGGGTCTCCTGCTCATTAGTATAGAATGATTATAATAAGAATTACAGGTTTGCGATTCTTAGTCGATCAACAATAGGTAAAACGGTCCAATGTATTAATTATATGACGCGAAAATATGCAGGAATACGATTGTCAAAGGTGGGCAGAATGATGTTCTCCCTTCAACTTGTTATAGGCTACCAAGATCAATAAATAACTTCGATTCCCTGTGATTGTCCCGAACTACTTTCGAGAATTCACAATGTTCCTGTTGTTTGGTAAATAGTCTGCACTTATGCTGAAATATTAAGTCAACCGACAATCTCTACAGACAGGGTGTATTACCTAATACTCTATCCATGCTATGTATGGCCACCTGGTACATTGTATAAGTAACAAAAACAAGAAGGTTATGAGATTTAAGAACATGAGTAAAGTACGAGAGGAACAGACAGGAATACGGAGCGATCATCTGTGTGTGTCATTCTTGTCACAATTCCCTGCGTTTTCAGGAAAATGTGAATGGGGCCAATCAAAGCAAGTGGGGTAAGTGTCAAAGATAGACAGGTGCGTGACGAGACTGAGGCTAAAATTTCAATCTCTTGACAGGGAGCATATGATATCACATTTTGGGCGGCTCCTCGGTCTGCACAACGTGTGATGTTCACAACACTACAGAACATTTCTTGATACACTGTCGCGGGCACAGTGAGGCAAGATATAAGCTCTCTGGGGCACTGCAACGGATAGGAGTTGCCCTAACCTAAACAATCCACCTTTCTCACTCTATAGACTTACCTGCTAGACTGTCAGATGACAGATAAAATATAATCCGCAGTTGCTAGATCATGGAGTGAATCCTTCCTATATAGTTCCAACCTTGACAATTGAAGATTTTAAACAAACACAAATTGAGACATGACTGGAGGGGACAATATAAAAAGTCCCAACTCTGATCATATCCCGGGTCGTGAAGGTTCATGGTGTCGGCAGGTTTTCTCTTCCACGATCTTGACTAGTCAACATCCTTCGGATCCGGAATGTGGCCGGATCCGGAATGTGGTCGGGTATGCATGCGGATCTCCATAATTGACCATACTCAAAATGTTCTACATTAAACAGCCGTTTTATCCAATTTTAGGTCAGATGGAAGCAATTCATTTTCCATAGGCGACCATTGTAGCGTTTTAGGCTATGGCTCTTTCCCAACAGTAGACCTAACCCAGAAACCTATATTCAATCAAAGTTCATTATCAAAACTACCAAAAAAGCACAACAAACTCACATGCTAGACAACCCTTTTTTCTTTAGATATGACGTCAAATCAAAGGTCACCCTTATATCCAGTGAATTTTGGAAAATACATGTTGTTCTAAAAATGACTCCTAAACTGTCAATAAAGCTAAAATCAGTCGGGGGGGGGGGGGGGGGGTATTCATCTTTATTATAAACACTTTCAACTTACAACAAAATCATTATTGTCCAATGGGAGACCAATTCAGTCTCATGAATTCATCTGAAATCCCTTGGACAAAATTGTCTGCCCGGCAAGCAGATCTGATTTACTTCCCTTTGAAAGGTTTTTTTCGATTTACCGCATAACAAAAACATTTTAGTATAAGAATGAATAATGCGGATAAGTTTTCAAAGTTTTCGGTTGATTTCGTTCAACGGTTAGCAAAATAAAACAATTACCCTTTGCCCGGTACGGTGTTGTTTGCTGACATATTGAAAGCTTCCTTTGGTAATGATTGAATGTTTTCAGCACTTAATTGGGTCTTGCTTTTCATACTGAAAAGTATTTTATGATGTTTTTCACTTTGAATGAGTTCATTCAACAAGTCAATATGTAAATGTTATATAAAAATTAAATCTGTCTAATTTCGATTACTTTTTAAAGACATGAGCCCCTTGTTTTGCTTGAAAACGCAATATTTAGATGATATTTCTCAATTAAAATGCTGTTTTGGAATGATTTTGATTCAGAAAGAAGTTGAACTGTTTCATGGTACTATATATAAGACTTTTATAGCCCAGATATACAGTACTGAACACCTTTATGTTGTCTATTCTATGCCTAAGAAATTAAAGGGTGCAGAGTGAAAATTACTTGTATGTGAAAATATAAGAGAGCTTAGCTATAATAACTATGAAAGCAGGGGTGGCTTCTTTTACATCAATGACTCATTTGATAGTTAGGAAGTCTCTAGGATAAATTAAAGCATTTGAAACACAGAAATATGGGGACAAAACCCTTTTTCTTAGCAAAATTTGGGCTAAAACAATTAATTCTGGTTGATTTTTCTGAAACGATACGAGAAAAGGGGTATTTGGATAGGTGCAATTTGTGTGGATTTAGTGCATTTCTATTGAGTGTCGGGGAACCAAATCATTCGCAGTCATTGAAATGATACAGAGGATTTGAAGGGTGCAGATTTTGATCAAAATGAACCCATCCGTGGATCCAGATTTGTCGCGGATGTCCAAAAGCCACGGATGTCCAAAAGCCACGTATTTCCTTCCACAGCAGTTTAAAAAAATTGCTCGTTATATTCCAAGAAAAAAATGTGAGATATTTCCACTTAAAAAGAGTTCAATGAGACATCATAATGCTACAATCAAATGAAAAACATGCCATTAGTATGGTTTTCAAAACAAATGAAGGGAGATTACTCCAAAAGTATTTGTGTCTACAAAACAATCTGAAGCTTTTTTTGGATTTATAGCACCCTACATGATTGACTGAAGTTGTTTAAAGATTCGTTTGCATGTTTTTCCATCACGTCTGATCAAGGCGATGCTCAAAATAGACAAAAACCCAGGCTTTAATAAACAAGAGGCCCATGAGGGCCATGCTCTACTGGCGTTGATCTGGCTTGTTTCAAAAGGAACCAATATGTCATCAATATTCAAATACCATCTAAGTTTGGTGAAGATCAGATAGTAAATGGAAGCTCTATTGTGTTCACAAGCTGTATTATAGCAATTTTGACAATTTCAAGGGCCATAATCCAGCCATGCATGGGTAGATCTGGCCGTTTTTTAGAAATGAACCAAACTCTCATGGATATCTAACTACTGTATAAGTTTGATTTTTGAAAAAACAGATGTCTCCCCCTCAAATATCTGTCAAAATCTCTCAAAACATTCCAACCTATAAAGCAGACAATGGGTTCTGCACATCACCTTGATGAGGTGAACATCTGACACAAGTTTCATGAAAATCCTTCAAGCCGTTTTGGAGATATGGAGCGGACACGAAAAACAGGCTCAAACCTTTGACCTTCAAGCCTGACCTTGACCTTGAACCGGTATGGTCGGAACATGGGTTCTGCACATCGCCTTCGTGAGGTGAACATCTGACACAAGTTTCATGAAAATTCTTCAAGCCGTTTTGGAGATATGGAGCGGACACGAAATTAAGGCTCAAACCTTTGACCTTCAAGTCTGACCTTGACATTGAACCTGTATGGTCGGGACATGGGTTCTGCACATCGCCTTCATGAGGTGAACATCTGACACAAGTTTCATGAAAATCCTTCAAGCCGTCTTGGAGATATGGAGCGGACACGATTTCGGACAGACGGACAGACAGACAGACAGACGCCCAGGACAAAAACAATATATCTCCCCTGTATACAGGGGGAGACATAATAAGGACTGTATCATGTTAACAAGCCCTATTATAGCAATTTTGACAATTTCAAGGGCCATATTTCAGTCATGCATGGGGCGGATCTGGCTTGTTTTTGAAAGGAATCAAGCTCTCATGGATATCTAACTACTGTATAAGTTTGATTGAGATACAATACAAAAAGAGAGACTGTATCGTGTTAACAAGCTCTTTTATAGCAATTTTGACCATTTCAAGGGCCATAATCCAGTCATGCATGGGCTGATCTGTGGCTGGTTTTCGAAAGGAACCGAGCTCTCATGGATATCTAACTACTGTATAAGTTTGGTTGAGATACAATCAAAAGTGAAGACTGTATCGTGTTAACAAGCTCTTTTATAACAATTATGACCATTTCAAGGGCCATAATCCAGTCATGCATGGGCAAATCTGGCTGGTTTTCGAAAGGAACCGAGCTCTCATGGATATCTAACTACTGTATAAGTTTGGTTGAGATACAATCAAAAGTGAAGACTATCGTGTTAACAAGCTCTTTTATAGCAATTTTGACCATTTCAAGGGCCATAATCCAGTCATGAATGGGCAGATCTGTGGCTGGTTTTCGCACGCACGCACAACGGACATTCTAGTATTCTACCCCCAGCCTGACAGAATGAATGAATGTATATTGTTTTATGGCGCATCGACAGCTAAGGTCATTTAGCGCGCAATTAAATTTAATTATTCATGATCCCTGGGTAAACAAACCAGTACTAGGCTAGAAAATGTGACTCCACCATGACCCCAGCCTGACAGAGAACAACAACACCAATAACATTGATTGAACCCTTACTAACTTAATCTGAGCCTCTGGGAGCTTTCTAAGGGTTGGTTTCTGTCCATTTTCTCCAGCATTTTATAGCTGACAGGTTAAATGAGCTTGCCTGAAAGTTTGGTCTGCAATATGCTAGTCTACATAACAAAAAAATAACGAACAAGGACAATTAATACCGAAACTGGATTCTTATTTTAAAGAGGGAAGGTTTTTTTCCGATTAACCGCATAACAAAACCATTTTTAGTTTACAAATGAAAAACACGGATAAGTTTTCAAAGTCTTCGGTTGATTTCGTTCAACGGTTAGCAAAATACAGCAATTATCCTTTACCCAGTACGGTGTTGTTTGCTGACATATTGAAAGCTTCCTTTGGTAATGATTGAATGTTTTCAGCATTTAATTGGGTTTTGTTTTATCATACTGAAAAGAATTTTATGATGTTTTTCACTTTGAATGAGTTCATTCAACAAGTCAATATGTAAATTTTATATAAAAATTAAATCTTTCTAATTTTAATTACTTTTTAAAGACATGAGCCCCTTGTTTTGCTTGAAAAAAATCAATATTTAGATGATATTTCTCAATTAAAATGCTGTTTTGGAATGATTTTGATTCAGAAAGAAGTTGAACTGTTTCATGGTACTATATAAGACACAAATAGGGGGTGCCATGTGGCCCTGGAATCGCTCACCTGATTTTTTTTTTCACTTTAGCTATATAAGCCCCGGCCCCTGGCGGCCATAGTTTCCGACCAAATCAACTTGGCTTGAAGGAATCTGATAGAGGGTCACCCTAGGAACATTTCTACAAAATTATTTGAAAATCGGCCTGACACTTTCGGAGAAGAAGATTTTTTAAGTTTTCACTATAGCCATATAAGGAAAAATATCCCCCCCCCTCCCCTGGCGGCCATGTTTTTTTACCAATCAACATGGCTTGGAGGAATCTGAAAGAGGGTCACTTAAGTAACATTTCTACAAAATTATTTGAAAATCAGCCTGACACTTTCGGAGAAGAAGATTTTTTAAGTTTTCACTATAGCCATATAAGGCAAAATAGCCCCGCCCCCCCTGGCGGCCATGTTTTTCGACCAATCAACTTGGCTTGAAAGGAATCTGATAGAGGGTCATCCAAGGAACATTTCTACAACATTATTTGAAAATCGGCCTGACACTTTCGGAGAAGAAGATTTTTTAAGTTTTCACTATAGCCATATTAGTCAAAATAGCCCCATCCCCCTGGCGGCCATGTTTTTAGACCAATCAACATGGCTTGAAGGAATCTGACAGAAGGTCATCCAAGGAACATTTCTACAAAATTATTTGAAAATCTGCCAACCAGTTTGGGAGAAGATAATTGTTGAAGTTTTTTTCATTTTGTTGCCATGGAAACCAGAATTCTGCATGGATCCCAACAATTTGAAGGAAATCTGGTGAGGTCATTGAGAGAATGCTTTCTGTGAAGTTTCATCCCAATTGTCTGAGGAGAAGAATATGACGCAAGACGCACGACGGGCGACGGACGCCGGACAAAAGGCGATCACAATAACTCACCTTGTGAGCTAAAAATTGATAAAAACATATTTAACATTGCATTACGTCTCAAAAGTATGCAGCTATCCTATTTAAAATCGAATTCATATCAGCGAAAACATTTAAACTTCCGCAATTTATACACGCGGTTAAATTGACTAGCCGAAATCAATAAACAAGAGGGCCATGATGGCCCTGGAATCGCTCACCTGTTTTTTTTTTTCACTTTAGCTATATAAGCCCGCCCCCTGGCAGCCATAGTTTCCGACCAATCAACTTGGCTTGAAGGAATCTGATAAAGGGTCACCCTAGGAACATTTCTACAAAATTATTTAACAAGAGGCCCAAGAGGGCCAGTATCGCTCCACGGCCATAAGGCAAAAATCAAATCTCTAAACAGCCCTGCCCCCTAGTGGCCATATTTTTTACCAACCACCATGGCTTAAAGGAATCTTGTAGAGTGTCACCCAAGGAATGTTTCTGCAAAATTATTTGAAAATCGGCCTGACACTTTCGGAGGAGAAGATTTTTTAAGTTTTCACAATAGCCATATAAGGCAAAATAGCCCCACCCCCATGGCGGCCATATTTTTTTACCAATCAACATGGCTTGAAGGAATCTGATAGAGGGTCACCCAAAGAACATTTCTACAAAATTATTTGAAAATCTGCTCAACACTTTCGGAGAAGAAGATTTTTTAAATTTTCACTATGGTCATATAGAGCAAAATAGCCCCGCCGTCTGGCGGCCATATTTTTCGACCAATCAACATGGCTTGAAGGAATCTGATAGAGGGTCACCCAATGAACATTTCTACAAAATTATTTGAAAATCGGCTGAACACTTTCGGAGAAGAAGATTTTTTAATTTTTCACTATGGTCATATAAGGCAAAATAGCCCCGCCCTCTGGCGACCATGTTTTTCGACCAATCAACATTTCTTGAAGGAATCTAATAAAGGGTCACCCAAGGAACATTTCTACAAAATTATTTGAAAATCGGCCGGACACTTTCAGAGAAGAAGATTTTTTAAGTTTTCACTATTTTTTTCTTTTGGTTGCCATGGAAACCAGAATTATGGATGGATAAAAAAAATTTGAAGGAATTTAAGAGAGGACATTGAGAGGATGCTTCCTATGAAGTTTCAACCAAATTGGCCAAGTGGTTAGTGAGAAGAAGTCGTTTAAAGGAAAAAGTTTACGCACGCACGCACGCACGCACGCACGCACGCACGCACGCACGACGGACAATTCGCCATGACATAAGCTCGACTGGCTTTCAGCCAGTGGAGCTAAAAATCAGCCTGACACTTTCGGAGGAGAAGATTTTTTACGTTTTCACTTTGGCCATATAAGGCAAAAAAGCCCCGCCCCCTGGCTGCCATGTTTTTCGACCAATCAACATGGCTTGAAGGAATCTGATAGAGGGTCACCCAAGGAACATTTCTAGAAAATTATTTGAAAATCGGCCTGACACTTATGGAGAAGAAGATTTTTTAAGTTTTCACTATAGCCATAAAAGGCAAAATAGCCCCGCCCCCTGACGGCCATGCTTTTTGACCAATCAACATGGCTTGAAGGAATCTGATAGAGGATCACCCAAGGAACATTTCTACAGAATTATTTGAAAATCGGCCTGACACTTTTGGAGGAGAAGATTTTTTAAGTTTGCACTATAGCCTAATAAGGCAAAATAGCCCCGCCCCCCCCCCTGGCGGCCATGTTTTTCGACCAATCAACATGGCTTGAAGGAATCTGATAGAGGGTCAACCAAGGAACATTTCTACAAAATTATTTGAAAATCGGCCTGACACTTTTGGAGGAGAAGATTTTTTAAGTTTGCACTATAGCCTAATAAGGCAAAATAGCCCCGCCCCCCCTGGGGGCCATGTTTTTCGACCAATCAACATGGCTTGAAGGAATCTGATAGAGGGTCACTCAAGGATCATTTCTACAAAATAATTTGAAAATCGGCCTGACACTTTGGGAGGAGAAGATTTTTAAGAATTTTGAAGTTTTTTTCATTTCGTTGCCATGGAAACCAGAATTCTGCATGGATCCCAAAATTTTTAAGGAATTCTGGTGAGGACATTGCGAGGATGCTTTCTGTGAAGTTTCATCCCAGTTGACCCACCGGTTACAGAGGAGAAAATGTTGACGGACGACGGACAACGGACGCCGGACATAGGGCGATCACAATAACTCACCCTGAGCACTTCGTGCACAGGTGAGCTAAAAATAAATAAACAAAATATCACTCAACTCCCTATGCTTTTTGTATAAATAAGAAATATAATTATTTCGTTAATACTTTGATTCGGTTAAATATAAAATTAGGTAAACGTTGCGATTCGGTTTTGTTCCAGGGGATTTTTTTCTTGATTTACATCAACTTGAAATTCAAATATATCTGTTGAGAGTAAGTTCAGTTGAAAACATGCAATATATACGCAGGGGTCTTTTTCTGAAAAAGGGGAGGGGGCCTGGGGTCTTTGAGAAGGGGAAAATGTCGCGTCGTTTTAGAAAAAAAAAGGGGAAAAATTGTAAACTAGTATAATGTGCATGTTTTACTTTTATCATTACAAGGCCATCTCTCTATTTTTCATGTTCTTGAACTCCTCCACTAGATTGTCATAATCCAGTTCACTCAAACTATACCACTGATCTGCTATTTTGTTACTTGCTAACTGAGAAAACAACTTTAATTTTTGAGAACTCATTAGAACTTTTAAGCAACACAATGTGAACTACAATAGTGCAATACACTGTTATGGTCAATCATGAATGTAATGTAAACATGGTCCAAACCATGCTGTGAAAAGAAGCTGCTGAAACTGTCAGATATACAGCATAATCTAGAAACCGTGTTTCAATTTCTGGCTCCATATGGCAAAGTATGGGGTCTTTTCTGTCTTAGTCCAGACAACAACCATCTTGTCACAGCAGTTTTTGGGTCATATTCTCTAAGGGCAACATCAGCAACTTTAATTCTCATCAAAATATCAAGTATTTCAGCACCAAGCCTACACCTCAAATCAAGTTTTATTCTGTTCATTGTGGAAAGATAAATAATGATTTAAGCTAATGTTCAAAAGTTAAATATGAAACAAAAGGGCCATGATGGCCCTGGATCGCTCACCTTAATTATACAATGTACTGTTATGCAAAACACATCAAAACAATTATTCTGAATATAACCTCCAGTGTTAACAAGATTTTCCTTCATTTGGCCTAGTGATCTATAAATTATTTTTCCTGATATGACCTAGATATCATTCAGCTCAACATTCTGACTAAATTTCATGCTGCTGAAGCAAAAAATGCAGCTTCTACAGTATTAACAAGATTTCCCTTCAATTTGGCCTAGTGACCTAGTTTTTGACCCGGCATGACCCATATTCGAACTTGGCCTAGATATCATTCAGCTCAACATTCTGACTAAATTTCAAACTGCTGAAGCAAAAATTGCAGCCTCTTGAGTGCATATCATCAAGACAAACATTCTGATAAAGTTTCAACATGCTCAAGTTGAAAATGTGGCCTCTAGAGTGTTAACAAGATTTTTGACCCGGCATGACCCATATTCGAACTTGGCCTAGATATCATTCAGCTCAACATTCTGACTAAATTTCAAGCTGCTGAAGCAGCTTCTACAGTGTTAACAAGATTTCCCTTCAATTTGGCCTAGTGACCTAGTTTTTGACCCGGCATGACCCATATTCGAATTTGTACTAGATATTTTAAAGACAAACATTCTGACAAAATTTCAAACTGCTGAAGCAAAAATTGCGGCATCTTGAGTGTTAACAAGATTTTCCTTCAATTTGACCTAGTGACCTACTTTTTAACATGACATGACCCATGTTCGAACTTGACCTACATATATCAAGACAAACATTCTGATAAAGTTTCAACATGCTCAAGTTGAAAATGTGGCCTCCAGAGTGTTAACAAGATTTCGCTTCAATTTGACCTAGTGACCTCGTTTTTGACCTCATATGGCCCAGTTATGTAGCCTGTAGAGTGTTAACAAGCTGAAATGTTGACGACGCACAACGGTATATATATATATTTTTTTTTAATTTTTTTTTTTATCGGAGGGAAATTTATATTTTTAGGGGAAAAACTATGCTTATTTTCCGAGGGGAAGGGGCCGTTAAACGGCCCCTTTTATATAAGGTAAAAAAAACCTGATATGTAAACAATATATAGCTTATACTTATACTTGGAAAATTGCCACAATTTGCCAAAAATGCGGCATCCAAAGTGTTAACAAGATTTTCCTTCAATTTGACCTAGTGACTTAGTTTTTGACCCGGCATAACCCATATTCGAACTTGACCTACATATCATCAAAACAAACATTCTGATAAAGTTTCAACATGCTCAAGTTGAAAATGTGGCCTCCAGAGTGTTAACAAGATTTCCCTTCAATTTGATCTAGTGACCTAGTTTTTGACCTCATATGGCCCAGTTTCGAACTTGTCCAAGATTTTATGGAGATGATCGTTCTGATGAACTTTCATGAAGATTAAATGCAAAATGTAGCCCGTAGAGTGTGAACAAGCTCAAATGTTGACGATGCACGACGGACGGACGCCGGACAAAATGTGATCACAATAGCTAACCTTGCACTTCGTGCATAGGTGAGCTAAAAAGCAAAACAAACTCAC
This sequence comes from Serripes groenlandicus, assembly GCA_031761405.1. Taxonomy (NCBI): domain Eukaryota; kingdom Metazoa; phylum Mollusca; class Bivalvia; order Cardiida; family Cardiidae; genus Serripes; species Serripes groenlandicus. Next base: position 908,159 of record JASEVX010000019.1, read on the forward strand.
ATGTTCACCGTTCTTTGACAGAGCTAGGAGGTCAAATCAAAGGGGACCCTTATCCCGCACTGAATTGTACTTTCAATTTCAGAAAATACAGCATGTTCTGAAAATGGCTCTTAATGTGTCAACATAGTTAAAAGCAAACACTATTTTTTATTATAAATCAGTCAAAGGTTATTCAACTTAATAAACAGCACTTTCAACTTCCAACAAAATCATTATTGTCCATTTGGTTGAACGGTTATGGAAAAGTAGCAATTTCCATTTAAATACCCTCTGTGCACTGTGCTATTCTGTACACTTATAATAGGATGGCCTCCCTTGACCAAAAATAGAATTTTTTAATTCTTAAAAAGGGACTTATAAATCCAACCTCGAATGTTTTTTTTGTTAGTTTTCAGTCTGTTTGGGTGTTTTTAACATGTCAAATGCTCTAGTAGTCATTGAAAACTTAAATGTGCTGATGTTAATTAACATTTAATGACATAGCCCACATTTGCTTTAAAATTTCATTCTTTTTCACATTATTTTACATGTATCATACATTCAAAAGTCAGTTTTGGCATAAATCTGTTCCAGATGTTAGCAGCAATGTCTCATAGGTATTTCCTACACTGTTATCTTATCATTTTTTAATTTTGTTAACACCTGAGCACTGTGAGCAGGTCCAGTCCTTGAGATAAGGGACTCTCAAATGTGCTAGTCTAATAGGTTTTATGACATATTGACCTCCATGGAAGGGGCTCTTTGTGTCTTAGACATGACTCAGTCTATAGTAAGCATTAAAACAGGATACAATCCGATACATACTTATTTGTTCATATAAATTGAGTTTTTGGAGGTTTTTCATCATGAAAGGTGATAAGAAAAGGAGAAAACCCATGTTCAAACTTGGCAATAAATGTAGGTTGGGACGTCAAAGTGTTTTTAAATTGACTCCTAACAGTGAATATGTAAGACCGACTGTGGAAGAGGCTGAATTAATGGATGTAGACCCAGTTGTTCATGATGCAATGGCATATACGTCAACTTCAACAGACCAGAAACTAGACGTCATGTTGTTGCGCCCAAGACTCAAACAGCCAGAGTACAAGTGTACTGGAAGCAGAAACACAAGTTATTTGGGGTGAGTACACATTATACAGCATAGAAATATACCTTTAAACTGACATTGACTTGATTTCTGCAATTTTGAGAGATAATTAAGGAGTTGAAAGTGCATTAAATTCTTCAAGTTTATCGTCAAAGGGAGATAACTCGGTAGACCTTATGCACTCAAAGCTAATTCAAGAGGTTTTCAGTTCACCCATGATATTCCATATACAGACTAATTCAAACCCAAAGCAGATGAAGGAAATACAATGAAATTGAGTCAATCCATAGGTTAACTTGGAGAGAGAAAACGTCCTGCGAAAAGGAGATATTGCTCAATATAATCATTTCCACCTTTTCCCGCAATAATTTCAAATTATGCCTGATGTAGAGGTGTTTTCATACGAGAATAGGTCATGTAAATTAACCAAAATGAGGAAATAGACTTGTTTTTATACTCAATTTCAGCCAGGAGCATGACTGCTACAAAATATTTCACGTCGCAAAGCTCTTAAGAGATGTTTAATATGGTCAATTTGGAGCACAGGGCCAGTTTTCCAATCTGTCGAGGGAATCTCACATTCAACAAGAAAAATGAAAACCGAAGAGGTCTCGTTTGGAGGGAGAGAATGGCATATTAAACATGATTATATGTGTCTAAAAAGCACAAGGTTTACACAAAGATATCTTCCCCAACAAAGAGACGAGGTCACAAGATGGCTAAGGCAAATCTGAGCTTAAATATAGCGTTGACTCAAACCCCGATTGGGGGATCTAATATCGTTCGACTTATTGCTGGTGGAAATATTGGGGGCCCATCACGTCAGGGCGTAACAAACAGTAGCAAAGCAGCTAGTGAAGTCATTGTTGCTGAGAATAAGGCTGACATGTCCAAACGACTGCAGCAGTTGCGAAAAATTAACCGGTGGCAAGGTCGGCCGGAAAATGAGATTCCTGTGCAGGTAGATGGCGTATATAACAACAACCTTTATTCTGGAGTTGGACGAACCCCATTTCAGACCGCAACCCAGTGCATTGTAACAGTGGCGAAATATTACCCCACGTAAGCAATTGGTGGCAGTCGAGGCAGTCAGTAAATTATGCTTCAAGCATGGTTTTCACACAAAGGAGGATGTAGGGCAATGTGATATTCAGGACGGTAAATGTTCAGCAACTGTCAGTTTGGAGACTAATATTGAGGATGAGCTACAATGGGCCGAAATATGCTTCCGCAACCTTAAAAATGATAGCATGGAGGTGAAATTTGTCACCACAGATGGAAATGGAAAATCGTTTCAGGCGGCACACCAGCTCCACGTGTCTGTATATATACAAAAACTGTTCCTGTGCACCAACTTGACACAAGGCATCTCGGTGCTAATCAGCGAAAGTACATCAAATCATCAAACAAGGTTACCACAATCATGCCAGAGAAAACCAAACCATAACGGCAGTACACACAAAACAGGTTCGCATTAGACATGAGCAAACGCTGTCAGGCTGAACTTCATTATATCATTAAGAAGAAATCGAAAAATATCCTAGATGACACACGCGTCATGATGTTCACTATTTATAAAGCAATGCTTTGCAGGGAATCACAGTCTGTGCAGGATCAATTCAGCAGTGTGCAAAGGGGAAACGAATAATAACTAGCCTTTCAACAGTATTTTTCTATTCAGCACAATCAAAATAGACATAAAGAAGGAGGAGAACATGAAAATCTTCATGGAGATGATTGAATATCGCCTTGGAGATGAAACGGTCCAACTAACCAGGCTTAATACCAACACACAAAAAGTCGAGGGGACAAATATAGCCATTAAACGTTCCTTACCCAAAGACAAGACGTTTTCCAGGAACTTCCAGTCACGTGCACACAGTGCCCTACACTTTGTTAATAATGGACCCGGAAATTCCTTGCGCAAACTTTGTTCTGCTGGCGGATGTGCAATTCCTTTAGGAAGTAGTGCTGACCGTCAGCTAGAGTCACTCCAAACTTACTCTGAAGAGAAGAAACACGCGAAAAGTCCATGGAATTCCAATTGAAGCGTAAGCTACAAAGACAGTGGCTATTCAAACTGTACGAAAAGCATCGTGAGCAGAAAAATTATGTGAAAAATCAACTGACGGCGCATATACGAAAAACACGGACTAAGACCCAAAATGTGCCACACATTATACAAGTCGGGGCCAACACTGACCATGATGGATATGCTCAGAAACAAATGAAGTTGAGGCGAAGAAGAAGTGTACATACATCAGAAGATGCATGCAGGCTCGTGCCCAAGGCAGGACCCTCTGGCCACACACTGACGACGCGCAGTGTTAACATAATGGGGTTCAACGGTAAGATGACCTTCTTTTTATGCATCTCATATTGTGACAGAGGTGACTGACATCCATGCAATTTCCATGTGTGTCAACCTCTACCAGCTCGGACCCATGTCTAATCATCAAGATCAACCGCTGATCACGGGTCTGTGTACATCTGCCATCAGGCCAAGTAACCCTCTTGGCAGGATAACCATCTCTGCCTGTGTAACCCATTCACTCCAGGCATTCTGATCCTCCCCGGATGTCCCAGAGTGTTTTTCTACGGCATTCTCCAGCTTTAGCAAAAACTTGTATGAATATTCCATTTAATAAAGGTTTGATGAGGAATGTCTCAAAATTTCGTCTGTATACAAGAAGTACAAAAGATGAAAATGAGCGAAAAGGGGGAAAAAGTACTGAAAACTAAGCCCTGCTTTAGGTCAAAGGGAAATAAATCATTTTCCATAGGCGACCATTATAGCATTATGGGTTATGGTTCATTACTAGCAAATGAATTAACACATATACCTGTATCAAACTAAAGTTCATTCTTAGAACTACCAAAAAAGCAAAACAAACTCACAAGTTCACCATTTTTTGACAAAGCTAGAAGGTCGAATCAAAGGTGACCCTTATCCCGCACTGAATTTTACTTTCAATTTCAGAAAATACAGCATATTCTGAAAATAGCTCTGAATGTGTCAACATAGCTAAGGCCTAAATTAAAATTACGTTTGTTTGCCCTTTACCGACCGACCCAAAGAAATCGCACCGACCCAAATTAATTTTATTGCAAAAAGTGTTGGAAGATTTTTTTTATTTTGCTCTATTGTTGCTTCGCTAATTTGTAATCTCGCGAGACAGTTAAAAGGATAGATTCATCCAATGGAATCGCTTTCTACTTGAAGAAATAACACCACGTGATATTTTTGCAGGCAAAACAGATCACGTGATTATTTTTTTCGCACGCTTTAAGCTTGCATACTCAAAAATGACCCCCAAAAATAACATCTGTGCGTCCATATATGGACACAATGTCGGTATTAAATCCAAGTCCATTCTATAATCTCGGTTTTCCAAAAATCTATATTTAACTTTGTCCTAATCCTGCACCAAAACATGCGAAAAAATTCCGACGCTTCCAGGGTCGAATCTGGTGTACGTAATGTTTGTCACACCAAAATACACATATGGGACAACATTTGACCATTTATCTATCGTATAAAGTAAACACAAACGTACTTACTCACGTTTTTATGTGTTTCAATCTCTTTTTAATCCACCTCTTAGAGGCCTGACGTTTAATAACTCACAATGTGGTCGATTTGAACTGAGGTTAACCGAATACGGTATTGTGGGTATTGTCATTAAAGTACACCAAAATGGATATTTAACGAAATAATAAGTTATATATCTTATTCAAACAAGTTTGGGCGATATTTCGTTTATTTAGTTTTACCGATTTTGTCTAGTTTATTTAACCGAAAAACAAATTTGTTACAGATTTCAAATTTGTCGCCGTTGTGAATTGAATTTTGATAGATTAAAGTGGTAAAGAGGTAAGCTGCATGCATACATTTTAGGCTCAAATTAATAAAATAATAATTATAGATATATGTGGTTTTTTTTGTACACAATTTCTTTTCACAAACTGACATAAATAATATTAAAGGGATAATAAAAACAAAGAACAACACACTTGTTTTTTAATGTTTTTTATATCAATCACTTGATAATAAAGTTCTAATTTGGACCCCCAACATTTATAAGATGACCCTGAACTTTGATAACATGGGGGTCACATTGACCCTCAAGTTTCAAAGCTTAGGGAAAACTCTGTACAGGGTTATTTCTTTGACAAATCGCGGTAATTTTCGAGATTTACCGAGTGGCTGGGAGTATACTTTCAGTTTTGCAATATTAGCTGAAGTTTACAATCGATGCATGTCTTGTGCGCATGCCTATTCAACGGCCCCAATATTGCTGCGGCATCAGAAAGGGGACAAAATGTCCAAACTTTAAAAATCTTCTCCTCCGAATCTGCCTGTCAGATTCAAATATAATTTGGTAGAAATGTTCCTTGGGCGACCCTCTATGTCGAAAAACATGGCAGTCAGGCATATCAGAAAAGGGGCAAAATGACAAAATTTGAAAATTCCATTTTTATGAAAGTGTTTGTCTGATTTTAAGAAAATATAATACGAATCTTACTGTAATGATCCTCTATTTAATTTGTTTAAGCCGTTTTGATTGGTTACACAATCATATCAACCAGGCATCATCACAAAAAGGGTAAATTGAACTTTTAGCTACAAATGACAACCAACTCCTACCATTCCAATAGACCAATTTCCACAAAACATCACAAGAATGTTCCTTTGGTGGTCCTCTTTCAAAATTGTTCAAAGATTTAAATTCCATTGAGAACTTTGGTTGCTGCGGCATCAGAAAGTGAGAAAAATACCCAAATTTTAAAATCCTTTTCCTCCATAATCTACTCGTGCGATTGCAAGATAATTTGGTAGAAATGTTTCTTAAGTGACCCTCTAAACAAACTGTTGAAGCCATATTGATTTCGTTGAAAAACAGGGCAGCAAGGAAAGGTGCAAAATGACAAAAAAATTATAATTCCATTCTTATTAAAGTTCTTGTTAGATTTCAAGATATAAATGGCCTTTACTGATAAGCTGTTTCTTGAGAAGTGTCCACTCCTTTCAGTTTCATTTGCACTCCCTGATAAAATTTTCCAGATATTTGCAGTTAAATATTTGCTACTAATTTACTATCAAATAGGTGATCGATTTAGGGCCATCTTGGCCCTCTTGTTACTTTGAGCAAGTTGAAACTTTGTCAGAATGTTGTCTTGATGATATCTATCCATTTTGGTGTACTTTAATGACAATACCCACACTACCGTATTCGGTTATCCTCAGTTCAAATCGACCACATTGTGAGTTATTAAACGTCAGGCCTCTAAGAGGTGGATTAAAAAGAGATTAAAACACATAAAAACGTGAGTAAGACCGTTTGTGTTTACTTTATACGATAGATAAATGGTCAAATGTTGTCCCATATGTGTATTTTGGTGTGACAAACATTACGTACACCAGATTCGACCCTGGAAGCGTCGGAATTTTTTCGCATGTTTTGGTGCAGGATTAGGACCAAGTTAAATATAGATTTTTGGAAAACCGAGATTATAGAATGGACTTCGATTTAATACCGACATTGTGTCCATATATGGACCACATGGTTTTCAGCTCAACAAAAGCTCGCAGCTCAAGCCAGGAAAGCTACTTTTTCTATTTATAAATATCAGAGAGCATTTGGTTATTTTCCCTTTAAAGATCTTTTTAAGTTATTTGACTCGATGATAAAACCAATATTATGCTACGGAGCGCAAGTATGGGGCCATACATATTCAGAAGTCGTAGAATCTGTCCACTTTGATTTTTGTAAAAGATATCTAAAACTAAATAGTAAAACAAATAACATGGTAGCATTGGGAGAATGTGGTAGATATCCTATTTATATTGATTATTATTCTTACTGTATCAAATATTGGTGTCGTTTGTTAGTAATGCCAAATAACATATATCCTCGAAATTGTTATTTAATGCAAAAATCCTTGGATGATGTTAGACGAAGAACTTGGAGTACTTACGTCAAAAACTTACTTTTTCTCTATGGTTTTGGCTATGTTTGGATTGCACAGGACGTTGGAAACGCCAACCATTTTGTCAAATGTTGTAAACAGCGATAGACTGTTTCAAACAAAACTGGCATGTACAAATCAACGCATCTGGTCATTGCCATCATTACAAACACTATAAATCTCTGCTAAATACTGAAAGATATCTGTTGATTGACATCCCATTCAAATATAGAATAGCTCTTGCTAAATTCCGGTGCTCGAACCACAAATTTGGCATCGAAACTGGCCGTCACAATAATATTGATCGTGAACTAAGGATATGCATTTACTGTTTTCAAAAGTTAAAGAAAAACATTATTGAATGTGAATTTCATGTGTTATTTCAACGCCAAAAGTTTGATCAATTAAGAACTGTATTTTTATTTGATTGGTATGTAGGTGACACCAACATTGATGATTTTTATACATTGCTTCAAAACGACAATCCTGATATCATAAAAAAACTTTCATATTTCATATATATGTTAATGAAAACATGATAAGGACATCATTCTCAGCTATATACTATTTGTTAAATATAATGATTCGTACTATCATGGGCCGGTGGCCTAATTACTTTCAATAAATATTTGTCATTGTCATTGTCAATAGTAAAAGTGAAAAACAATTATGAGCCTCTCCCCTGTGATATGGACGCACAGATGTTATTTGGGGGTCATTTTTGAGTATGCAAGCTTAAATTCGAACCCAGGTCCCTGTAAAAATGTATCGCATGGTGCATATATGAGAAATTCTTTCCTGTGTAATAGATTTCCAAATAAGGAGATGAATACGACAGCTTCTAGAAAGCGCGCGAAAAAAAAAATCACGTGATCTGTTTGCCTGCAAAAATATCACGTGGTGTTATTTCTTCAAGTAGAAAGCGATTCCATTGGATGAATCTCTCCTTTTAACTGTCTCGCGAGATTACAAATTAGCAAGTAACAAATACACCCTGATCACGTGTTCAACATATGAGAGTTATTTATAAAAAGGTCGACACATCCATGTTTATCTTTCATTCTTTCTTACCATACGAAAGGAAAACAATAGAGCAAAATAAAAAAAATCTTCCAACCCTTTTTGCAATAAAATTAATTTGGGTCGTAGCGATTTCTTTGGGTCGGTCGGTAAAGGGCAAACAAACGTAATTTTAATTTAGGCCTAACATTGATTGAACCCCTACTTACCTAATCTGAGTCTCTGGGAGCGTTCTGGGGTTGGTTTCTGTAATTTTTCCCAGCATTTTATTGCTGACAGGTTAAATGAGCTTGCCTGAAAGTGAAAGTTTGGTCTGCAATATGCAAGTAACAAACAAGGGCAATTAATACCGAAACTGGATTCTTACATTTTCCATAGGCGACCATTGTAGCAATTTGGGCTATGGCGCTTTCCCAACAGTAGAACTAACCCAGAAACCTATGTAACCCGGCTGAAAGAGTCGGACCCGAACAGGGCTCGAACTCGGGACCTCTTGTCCCCTAGGCTAACATTCTACCGTGTCGCTATAAAAGCTAGCTCTATAGCAAGGCAGTATAAGTATCCCCTTATACAAACACATAGCTACAGAGTTATTGTCTATCTATGGGACAGACCTCTATGGGACAGACCACTATACTACATACTCCTCCTCCAGTCCATATGAATATTCGTCCTCGAATCATTTAATTTTCTACACCTACTACTCTATCTCACATCACTGCGGGTAATTTATATTGGGCGTCAATGTAACCCGGCCGAAAGAATCCGACACGACAAGGGCTGGAATTTGGGACCTCTTGTCCCGTAGGCGAACACTCTACTGTGTCGCTATAAAAGCTAGCTCTAAAGCAAGGCAGTATCCCCTTATAGTTATACAAACACATAGCTACAGAAGTATTGTCCATCTATGCCTCTATGGGACAGACCTCTATGGGATAGACCACTATGCTACATAAATGGTGCCCAATAAGCAGATGGAATAAATAGGGAAGGATAACTGATGAATGAAGACAGGATAACTGAATGAGGACATTCTTTTTCCATGAAGGGAGAGATATATTCAGGCTGTGAAGGAAGAGATATATTCTAGCCGTGAAGGTAGAGAGATATTTAGGCCAAAGAGCGAAGAAGTGGACGGATCTAAGACTAAGAGACATAGATGTAATGTTCGGTCGACGTTGGATTGTGCACTATAGGATTAATTGGACTCAATGAATTCCTGTGACAGTGGACTTATGTATTATAAGACATCCTCGGTACCCAGGCTATTCATAAAATATATGATACCCTGGGCAAATTGGCTAGCGAAATTTCGTAAAGCATGCGCCACGATTTCCTCCGTAACAACACTGTAATTTTAGTATCGCAAAAGGTTTGTGTCATGCGGCCAATCAAAAGGCTGCATTTCACCTGATAAATTATTCATGAGTACGAGATTTGTACAGCCAATTTGCCGGCCAGGGTATCATATATTTTATGAATAGCCTGGCCGGGTACCGAGGATATAAGAGTGACCGTGGACATATTATGATGAGAGTGTCATTGGACTTGTATAAAACTCAAGGATAAAAGTTAGACTATAGTTGATTTAAAACTGTTTGTGAGTACCAAATTTTGTTCTTGAAATATATAGAATATGGGCAAGTACAAACAATTATTGGACCAATTGATGAGATTGCGTATAAATATGTCTTCATCTCTCCGTTTATCCCTGAAATTAAAGAAAAGTGGCGAACTTTATTTCCATGTGGCGAAAGTGGTGACAAAAGAAAGATTCAACCCAGAGCAGGCCCTGCGTGTAGTATTTAAGAACTTGCATGCAAAACCTTAACCAAAGTGTGACGTGGACGCCGACGGCGACGCCAGGGTGAGTAGTATAGGAGTATAGCTCTCATATTCTTCGAATAGTCGAGCTAAAAACAAACAATGTTGATGTCCAATGGGAGACCACTCCAGTCTTATGAATTCATCTGAAATTCCGATCTGATTTACTTCCCTTTGACCATAAGACTAAAGTGGGTGTTTAATCTTAAAACAAATAATTTGAATATAACTATATATTGCACTCTTTAATTGGTCGTTGTGATGGGTCCACTGGGGTATTTCGAACAACAGACTTGTCTCGGTGGATATATCTCCATAACGGTTAAAACCACTATTGTTTACATTTTTAAGCCGTGGGAAAATCACATTCCAAAGTGATGACGTCATACGACCAATTCCCTCTTAGTGTTATTTACTACAATACTATCTTTGGTCATAACCCTTATTATATCATAGATTACATACTTATTTGGTGGCATTCATTCTGTGATTAAAAGCTCAGTTCCAGTATACCCAATACGACTGTTATCCAACATTGTTTCTGTCTATTTTTACCGTTGTTATATTCCCCGCGTCTGCAGACAATCTGTAAAATCACAATCTACAGTCTTACAATACCAAGACACCTGCAATCAATACATTGTATGGGGACTAAGTATATTTAATTACCTACCTCTATAGTAATTTTATTCCTGATGTAATTTTAAATCCATTTATTTACATTGTTTAGATCCATTATTTTAAAACATCAACAAACGCATGGTGAGAAAATCTATTTTTAGACCTATTTCTAGGTATACTCAACAAATTTACAGAGTTTTCTCCCTTTGACCATACATTAATTTTATTTGAATCAATTCAACAACTTTTTATACATAGAGAGCTCTGCTCTTGTAGCAGACAGCATTGTGTGCAAGGATTCTCGACAACCTCTCCGCTGTTCGGAGGTCCATTTTCGGATAGTACGAGGGGCCATGCACATTGATGTACAATTATCTATTCATCAAACTGTTCAACAAACACGGAGGCGGTGGTAGCTGGGCTCGGGTCCTCCTCCTGTTATATGAAGTAAAATCTGTGTCGGACCAACGCGGACCAATTGCTCCAAATCTGAGTCAGTGGAGTATGGCCTGCAGCATATGGATGTTATGTCCCCGTATACGCAGGCATTGCGTGTCGGGGGAATGGCGATATCTGGGAGGGATATCCTCCCCGACATGTTCTGTTTGGGGTGTGCGCGGGTAGGGGTATACCTCTTGAGGTGTGTAGTGGGGCACCTCTACTGAATCCCCTTTTCAGTCCAACACAGATTTTACTTTTCGTAATTACATGTATATTCCATTTGAAAATCGACGACTTAAGAAAACGCTGTGACAAAAGGGAAACACTGGTCACAATGATTGAGCTTTGTCTCGATTTGCCACAATGTTTTGAATTTTGTGATTCAATAATATACTTTCACTTCTAAAGATTTTCCACATTTTCTCAAGATGTTTCCAAAGTCATCTACTGCAAATTGAATGAGAGACGCTCAGGAACATTTGGGTATTGCTAATAAATCCTAGAAGCTTTCTAAAAACTTCCGAAAATTACAGTTTCCTTTTTGACATAATTTCGTCAAGATGACCCCTTCGTGCATAAGTGTCACATAACGCCTAGGTTTGTTTTCCTGGATCAGCGTTCAATTGTATGTGGGATTGAAGATCAGGGCTCTGTGTTCGATTCCTGCCCAGCGATTTTGGTTGACTGCAGACACATTGTCTTTGACTTGTACAAGCAGTAACGTATTACTGGACTGTCGCCGTGATATCATCGACGTCAGTCGATTTATCTTATGTTTATCAATGTTTTCAAAAGGACGAAGATATTTTAATAACAATAACTCAATAATAGTGATAATGACAGTGATAAGTTGGGCTACTTTTCGAACAATGTTTTCAAACTGTCCTATGATTTACGCCAGACTCTTCAATACATCTTCATGTGATGCTCAAAGTTGGAGATCTGTCACGATATTTATACTTAATCCATGTTTAAACAAACAAAAACACAAAGTCAAAACTTTAAATAATATAAAACATTTAATAATTGCATTGGTCTTTAAAAACATGTGCATAATACAATGATATAAAATAAGGAAAAAAGTAAATCACAGATGCAAATATATTTCTCCCTCTTTCCCTGTTTATCTCTCTATCTAACTGTCTGTCTCCCTCTATGTGTGTGTACATGCATGTGTGTCTATTCGCCCCCTCCCCCACCCTGTTTCTCTGTATGTGTGTGAACCCCCCCCCCCCCCCCCACACACACACACACAACGCGCGATCTCTCTCTCTCATTTAAGTGTGAAACACGAATTAAATTATCAAGTATAAAAAAGTTTTAAGCGGATTATATTTACTGAATTACACAAGGTAGGCTTGCTAATAATAATTTACAGTAAACCAGTTTAAACATGAAAGCAGTAGAAAAATAAATGATCTGAATGACGCATGGAAACAGTTGCCGGATAATCACTGATAGATAAGTTTTATCAAAAGTGTTAAATATGTGGGTCATCATAAATGAAACAAATATAGATCAAGTCCTGAATTAATAAAATTTAAATCATAAATAGAAATATATAAATTAACTAATTTAAAAAATAAATGATGGAAACCAAAAACCAATATTGATAAGATGTGTATCAACTGAGTGTACCAGACAACACGGCAGACTAAATAATGTAAACAAAGCAATGCATATTAACGAGAGAATGTAATCTCGTGACTAGGTAACCATGGCAACAAAAGAACATTCATGAAACACGTTCATGTTTTATAAGTGTTACTATGTAGCAGTGTATACATGTATTAACCAAGGATGGGATATTATAAAACGCTGATTACAGTTACCAAGTGGCCATCAGTAGAGTACGGGCTATGACTGACATAGAGTCTATCTCTGTATACACAAATAACGTTGGGCCACCACGACTTTGACTTGAAATCTACGAGAGACTCGAAACTCTCTAAACGAGAATCGAGTCGGTAAACTTTGTCGTGACCCCAGGCACAAATATAAATATTATTGTTGTCTGGGTCTACACTGATCCCGGATGGCCGTGACCCTTCTATTGTTTTGTGATAGACTACTTTACCCTTATCGTTCATACAAAGTACTGTGTGGTTACCACAGTCAGTTAAATAGAACCTTCCAGGACAAACAGCGAGATCAGGCCAAGAAGAGTGTACAGGAGTGTTTATGGTTTTTATCGCGACTCCGTCTGTGGACATCACGCATATAAACCAGGGACCAGAACCATGGTACTCATCCTGACAGAGGGAAACAATCTGATCTCCACTAAAGTCTATAGAATAACAGTTTTTCTCCGTTTTTATAGATTTAGTGATTACGGCAGGATTTTGTGTTAAATTAATAAACAATATTCTACGTTCCCCTGGCAACGTAACAGCTAGCATACATTGTTTATTGGGCTTTGATTGGTTGGGAACGGAAATATCAGTAGTGGAAACTATGCCCTGCTTAGTGGGTTCTCGTTTTACAGAAAAAAAAGTTTTAATTGCAGCACGTAAGCGGTTTAACGGTTTAACATCGGACGACACACTGGCGGCCATTACGACCTGCTTAGTGGGTTCTCGTTTATCCCTTATTTCTGTTACACCGTAAGGTTCAGACCCAAACCGTATATAGCGTTGTAATATGTGCGATCCAATACTGAATATTTTAATACAATCATTACGAATATCACAAAGAACCCACCTTGTGTCATCCAGTCCACATAATCCAGTTATATAATAATCCTCACTTTTATCCAATTCATGTTTAACATTAACTCTATCGACCACAGAAACTTCCTCTCTATCAAACATTACCTTTCTCTCACTATCAGTCTCATTCATCATTTCGTCCAGAAATCCCTCGATCTGTTTATCTCTCTCATCCCCCTTACTCTCTATTTCTATCATACAATGGGATGTATCGTGCCTCTCATTACATCTACCACACACATACTGTTGACATATATAACACAAAAATAAAGCGGAGATTTTACTTAAATCTAATAAAAAGCAAATGTCGCATGTTTGTTTATTCCACACTGGTTTAAGTGGATTTACAGTTTGTAATGTCTCCTCTCTTATTTCATCGACTTTAACTTGACCGGACCTGTTTGTTTCAGCCATATCCATGGGAGCCTGTGCCATTTTTCTGTAAAAGAATGCCATTTTTCTGTAAAAGAAAGTGCACGTAATTAATTGACCATTTATAAAGAAAACGTAACATAATATTTCTGGGGGAAAAAATGAGTTACCAGTATATCTTATTTCATGAACTTGGTCTTAACTAGTCTAATAGTTTTATTTGAAATTTTAATTCAATGAGTTCATGATGTTAACCCTTAATAATTACTTTTAGATAACAGATAAGTGTAAAAATTATAGTAAGAGTATACTGAAGAAACTGAATGACTGTAAACGGAATTTAACTTATTAATGTCGATTATGATAGTATATGTGCCATGATGAAAGGAAAGGACCCTTCGGTATTTATGACAAGTGTGGAAAAAGATCTGACAGTAAAACCCCTATCTGATCCATATTCACACTTCTTGTTAGACTTTTCTTGGACGTTTCAACCAGTGTAGATCAAGAACTGATTAAGCGAAAATGCAGTTTTATTTGGGTGTACACCGACTGTATGGTTTTCCCTGAGCAAATATCATATCTGATATATATTCAAACTGTTCATTAGAAGATGGATGTTTCCTTTAGTAAGTTGCAATTAGTGTGCAGAACCAGATCAGATAACATGAAAGAGTAGTTTGAGCTGGGTCTACAGTGAAGACAAATATCCTTTTGGTTGGCTATGATCAAGGATCCTATTTCTACAACAATCACTCAGTCTACTGTTAACATATTCACAAATTATAATAGCAAATCTTACCACTTTTTGGTATGTTATCAATACACAATAAATAACCAAACTCGAAGACCACCACGATGTAGATTTACTGACTGGCTGAAAACATAGGAATAAAAGTCAATTAAAGTTAAAATCACATGCTTTTCAGTATTTAATTGAGAAATATATCATTTATATTCTGATTAACTCATTGTTTCACAGACAAACTGAGAATAATTAATTCATCAGGATATGTTTGTTCAGGGTTTACTCTTGTTTTTACTCTATATAGATCCAGACACCTTAACATAGTGTATAAGTGAACTGTCAAATAAACGGGGCTGGTAAGACAGTAAACACTTTATATTTCTATGTATTCTGAATGTGTTATGAAATCATCACGCAACAGTTAAAAACTATAGGACTTTAAGTGTCTGACCTACCATGTATATTGACATTTAAGATTTTAGGTTCAGATCACCCAGTCCCTTTATTAAGTCTTATCTGAAACAACTCAAGTTGGCTGAATTTCCTAACAAACTTGGGTAAGTAGTGTGTGAACTAGTTAGATCTTGATAAGACTGTGTGGATACACATAGTAATCTGGATCAACACTATTCGTAAAGGCAAACGAGTTACTTGTCAGTTACTTGTCTAGGGCACGGTCTCTATACAGATATTGTTGCTTCAAGCTATATTTTATGAAGAAAATGCACACTTAGATCCATGATGTGTTTGATCTCGTGGTAAGTATCTTATAAAATTACCAATATCTTATAATCTATAGTTTTTAATGTTTTTTAAAGTATTTAATAGAAAGATTTATATCAATAATTGTAAAATAAGAAGAAAAAGCGAATGAACTATAATTGACTTACCCTCGATTCTTTTCTTTAGACACAATTGCCCAAACACCAAACACAGATCACTGGTTTATTGGCAGACTTTCTGAAATAAAATAAATGACCGAGTGAATAATTTAATAAATGACAACAATGAAAGGCTAAACGAATGAATATAAATATAAATAAATAATATCTTTTAAATGAGCCGTGCTTTAAGACAATATACTACATGGTCATCTTAACCTGTTTTAACAAGCAAATTACCAAAGATCCATTTGGATAGCCATACTATCTGAGCCGTGCTTTTTAGGACAATATGCTGCATGGTCATCTTAACCTGTTTTAACAAGCAAATACCAAAGATCCATTTGGATAGCCATACTATCTGCGAGTTTCAGTATCTGATTAAACCATTCACTGTCTAACGGAGGCTTCAATTTTCAATCCTGATCGTCTCTCGGACTAATAAGGGACCAGTGAAAACCAGACCAAACTCCTTGGATGCGCAGGGTGATCAGGGTATACACATATAATAAATCCAATATTTGGTCTTCCTGAAAGGTTGCTAACATTGAATGAATAAACTGAAGAATGACATAAACATATTAACATGCACTAAAACACAATACCTTATCAACTAAATAAACCAAGAAGATAAACGTGATTATTTCAAAACAATGAATCTGCAGTCCACACGTCTAGATGCTCAAGTTCGTGTATTCTAAAAGAACGCTACGGTCGAGTTTCAAAATGACGTCATTATTCTAATGACATCAGTAATGACGATTCATATCATGCGCAAGTTTGTACTTTACTAGCCGTTTCCCGAGAAAACGATTATGGCCTCTGCGTAATCATAAATGTATCGACCCCGATCAACATGCGCAGTCCTCGTAGGCTAATCCTGGCCGACACATTCCGTCTCAGGGTTAAGAGGTATAGAGTAATGACTCCTGAAGTAGAAAATTCACAGGAGGCAAAACGTGTCTGCCCAGATTAGCCTGGGCGGCATGCTTAGACTGATCAGGGTCGATACTTTACGCAGAGTCCACAATGTTGGTTTTCTCGTGGGACGGCTCATATATAGTGATCCTCTTAAACATTTCCAGGCTAATTATTCATAAACAATGTTGAAGACTTTGATCAGATTGCATATAAGTGCGGCTCATTGTGAGTTTCCTGTACACATAGCGAGGCTCAATAACAGTTCGATCTATATTATAGTCAACTATATGGCTACTGAATATCATATTCTTGCCTCCTTCTCAAGTCAAAATCACACTAGTTAGTATTTAGCTTTATTTGGAGACTCTGACCTCCTACTGAGGGTGCAGAGATGGCTACTTTTACGCTTCGCCAAGGAGCCCATTTTGTTCAAGAAGATTTTAAACTTTCCACTTTAAGAATATGGTGAAAATTAACCTGCCCTTTATGGTAGTGTTATATCAGCTGACACTGCTTGAACAAGTGTTCCCCTATATACTGCATGTAAAACAGGTGAACCCAGAAGCGGGACCAATTTTAAACCAGTGGGCATTATTTGAACAATCATGGTGGAGGACCACAATACAGTGCTACACATCATATATCTAAGCTTTACGCATTTCTTTTTCAGACAAGGACATTTTCAGATTTTCTCCTTATAAAACAGGTGATCCGCGGGGCGGGGGTAAATTGTGTAATGTACATAACGTAGCTTTAGTACACCACTGTAAAACTGTATTCGGTCTGTAATGTACATAAAGTAGCTATAGTACACCACTGTAAAACTGTATTCGGTCTGTAATGTTCATAACGTAGCTATAGTACACCACTGTAAAACTGTATTTGGTCTGTAATGTACATAACGTAGCTATAGTACACCACTGTAAAACTGTATTTGGTCTGTAATGTACACAACGTAGCTATAATACACCACTGTAAAACTGTATTCGGTCTGTAATGTACATATAGTAGCTATAGTACACCACTGTAAAACTGTATTCGGTCTGTAATGTACATAACGTAGCTATAGTACACCACTGTAAAACTGTATTCGGTCTGCAATGTACATAGCGAGCTATAGTACACCACTGTACAACTGTATTCGGTCTGTAATGTACATAACGTAGCTATAGTACACCACTGTAAAACTGTATTCGGTCTGTAATGTACAACGTAGCTACAGTACACCACTATAAAACTGTATTCAGTCTGTAATGTACATAACGAGCTATCGTACACCACTGTAAAACTGTATTCGGTCTGTAATGTAAGGGATATAATTGAGCTGTACTCTAGATACTGTCAAGATTATTTCTGGACGAGTGTAGATTGTCCTGCACATCTATCCAATATGATCTCGGTGTATACTGTTAGTCAGAGGTAGTATGAAGGCTTTTGTTACCTAAACACATGAATGCATATTAAATTGCAACCATGTGCAGACTGATCTGTTTCTTAACTACTCGTACAGCACTTTGGTTGGTTTTCGAAAATCTCAGCTCAGTTACACATCTATTAGTTGAATATCTACTGACACATAAAGCATTGCGTTGAATCCGCAATTTCGACCGATTCAAACGGATTTATTTCATATTCATGTATTATTCTTTAGATTTTCAAAAAAAAATTTTTTGGTCGGTTATATACATATATATTATTTTTCAATTTACGTTTCGCAGATGCAGATAAATGTTATCCGTACAGCATTGTATTACACCATTATTACAACGTAAATACATTTTTGATTGAAATCTTGTAGAGGAGACAATTTGTTAAGTCTAAAGCATACACTAAATCTTGTTGGATCATTGAAAGAAGGAATTAGATCAAAATGCATGTAGATAGATATCGATATAGCATATATCTAAAAAGACGTAACGTAAAAAGGTCAGGCTAAAAAGTGTAAAGCCACCCTGACACTGGAACGAATTTTGTCCCCGCAATGCCACGCAATGCGTCGTGGCAAGGGGTGCCATTTCGGTGCTACGCAGCGGAGCGTGAAGCCGTGTTTGCGGCCTGTTCGCGCACTGTACACGCATAAGTTATGCACTTTCTACGCAATGCGCGGACAAAAATGGGCCGCATTGGCACACGAAATGGCACTACTTGTTTACGCATATATAGATTAAGTATTGTTCGCGCATTGTTCATGTCTATTGTCCCGCATTGTCCCGCAGTGTCACGCACGACACGCATAGTTCCCGCTGTCTTTCCGCATCGCAATGCATTGCCCCGACGACTTCGCGCATGCGTGAAGTCGTCGGGGAAACTTTTGGTCACGCTTTTGTCCCGCTTGGCGGCACGCTATATATATAGCTTGTAGTTTCACACCTAACTTAATTCCTCGACCCGCTGTGGACGATTGCACGCATTTACACGCACCGTCGGCAGTGTTTGCGCCGACTTCGCGCATTGTTCACGCATTGACATGCATTGATACGCACCGCCGGCAGTGTACGCGCCGAATTCGCGCAGTGTTCACGCATGGTTTACGCACATGGTACGAACATTTATGCGTGCCGAATTATTGAAAATTTCAACATTCTCTCTACGTCATGGCACGCACTCCTCACGCTCGTTCACGAATACTTTAATCATTGGCACGACGAATTGCGTTGCATTGCGGGGACAAAATTCGTGCAAGTATCAGGTTGGCTTAACGCTTATTTCAAAAATGACGTGAACTTAACGTTCATTTGAGAATCAAGTAAAGATAACGTAAACGTAGTAATTACTTGTTTTAAGTCGCAGTTATATCCGGATTAAAATATAAACAATTTCGTCATAAGTTTCGATTTAAGCTTTAGATAACAGATAAATGTTCATTTCATATATATATATGCAATACACGCAAACAGCGACAAACAAGTGTAAGTTACAAAATTGAAATCATACAAGAACATGAGTGATTTTGACTTTCCCTATGATTTTGCTGTTTTTGCAATTCTTTTTCAGCAAGTCTTTTTGCTTGTGTCTTTGTTTTCGTTTCATGGTGACTCAGGGTTTCTGGGAATAACATATTTTGCATTTCGCTTTGTTGAAATATAAAAAGAAATGTCTCCCTTCGTCTGCCGCTGTTTTCAACGTGTTTTTTTTAAAATGAAAGGTTACGCTACTTTTTTCTTCTTATTTGATGAGCCTGAAATGATGTTGAAACAAATCTTTTCAATTTTGTAATTCAGAAATGCCACCAAATTGACCAGTTTTTACTCAATTGTATAATGCAAAAGAACTAATAGTTTGCATGACGTTCTGACGCGGATTTTAACGTAAGGGGACATTTTTAAGACTAATGAAAACAAATTATACATTTCATGTTTTTCAATAAAAAAAAAAACACACAACAAAAAAAAAAATATCACCATTTTTGCTGTGTGGTTTTTATGTATATTTTGTTCATTTTAATAATTTAAAGTAAAACATATTTTTATAAGAAAATACTTATCAGTCTTTTAATACCTGCCCCATTCACTAGAGTAACATGAATTAATCGGTATGAGATAATATATCAGTTATTAATATATCAGTTACACTGGTAACGTATTTTTGACATAAAAAATACATGTAAGTGTCCCTAATTTTATTTTTCTCTTTATCAGCCTCCATGTTGTTTAATTTAACTGAAAACGGTTGAAAATGTCGCCAAATCCTTCCTGTAGTCTGCCGAGGAAACAGACGTAATTTTACGCTAAATCAAAGATAATTTACGTTTTTAAGGCTGTTTTGTAGTTTTCGTCTCAAATTTTGTGTTTAAACTTTAACTTAAAACAAGCTTTAAGCTTATATTAATCACGCTCGATGTCTGCTTCCTGGAAACTTAACCAGTACTCGCGCCGTTTGTGTGGAAAAATATCAAAGGCAGAACCCGCTCATCACGTGATTCGAACCCGGGACCTTTGGTACAAGAGGCCGACGCTCTACCTCTGTACCACTGTCTTCCACAAAATTTGTGTTACACCTCATCTTCATTTGTTCATGGAAAATGACCAGTAAAATGATGTGTTAATTTTTCTCAATTATTGTATCTGAAGCATATAGAAAGATGCGCATTTCATTTCTAAATGTAAGTGTATGAAACGTATTGTATTTAATAGAGTAATAAGGAAAATATGCAAACAAGTATTCAAGAATGTTTGACGATTTTTGAGTTTGCCTGACCTTTTTACGATACGTCTAACTAAGCTTAAGCGCTTGTAATTGTTTAAAAGTTGAACACTTCTTTTGGATTAATTAATAGGGAGAGATGAACCTGCTTGTAACAGTATGTCGCTCTTCATTTTATTGATGCACACTACGTTTATAAACATGATCAAACTCCGTGTAAATATGCGAGTTTACACACGCGGAAGTACGTCACACTTTGAGCGTGGATTACGTCATTTCATATGCGATGTTACTACTGATTTCTCATGGAGCGGCCCAAATGCACAAGGTCCAAATAGTGTCCAGAAGGCTGGCCATTAATATATAATAAGGAGAGCTAACATTTGACAAACCCTAGCCGCTGGATAATTCACGATTGTTGACCTGTGTCCAATTCCAGAAAACTTACTTAGCGTTGAGTATTTCTTTTAACAATTTATTTCTTAACAAAGTAACGATTTATATGAACTTAGTAAATTACTTAAACATTCCACCATTCATGTTTTTCAACATTTTCGAAAAAACTATAATGATGAAATTTACTTTTAAGTATTTTTAAAAGTCTTAAATAGCGCTAAGTACGTTTGGTGGAAATAGAGTTACAAAAAACTGAAAAATCTCCTTAAAACATTGTGGTCCCGGGAGAAAACCAACACTGTGGACTCTGCGTAAAGTATCGACCCCGATCAGCATAAGCATGCCGCACAAGCTTACCCGGATAGACACTTTTCGCCTCCTGTGGATTTTCTGTTTCAGGGATCATTACTCTATACCTCAATCCCCCCTGAGACGGAATGTGTCGGCCTGGATCAGTCTGCGCGGACAGCGCAGGCTGATCTGGTCGATACATTTCGCAGAAATCATAACGTTGATTTTCTTGCGGGACGGCTCCTATATATTTAAAGCATAACCTACTGACAAAGGGCCAATAATGAAACACTTATAGCAAAAACAGAATAATCCGTTTAGAGGACATGAAATTCGCTATTGAACCCATCAATTAGTAAAGAAATGACATCGCTCGATCGGTCCTTAATGTTGTGACTGCCTTATATAACAGAGAAATGTTAAAAATAACAGATGATGAAACCTATCTGTACCATTATTTCAAAGCTCGAGAAACTTAATATGTATGAGGCAGAGAGAGTTGGTGTTACTCTTTCGTGCGGCAATACGATCGGTCGGTGATCTTCTCTTTGATTGAAAAAAACAAACAAAACAAAACAAGACATCACACACAATTATTCCGGGAAAACAGACTATGGTCCCAGCAACTGTTGTTAATATATAATCAGAATTTAGAAAAATAATACAATAGACGTATCATGCATATTTCTGAATCCTTGCATTTGGAAATATTCAAAATTGTAACCTTCTGCATAATTAGTACATTTATTGCCTTATACGACCACATTCGACCATTTGTGCATGTGTGTAATTAAAAGAAAAAAATATGTAGCGTTATAGTGGTATTTATTTTTGTAATGGAATATTTCCAATTTTCCTTTGCTCGACGATAAGTTGGAGTTATGAAATTGAATTCATTAAAAACTGTCCAAAAAATAAGACAACTATATATCTGCGCAAAAACTAATTAAGTAAAGAAACGGAATGTCACAATTAATGTACAGCTACGCCATGCGGAATTAAAATGAAACAAGTTCTAATTAACGAGACGCGACTGATTTTGACGTTTAAACAAAGGGAGCAACCACGTGCGCAACGTCAATGAAGGACAGAACAGAACATTCATGTTGAACATACTGCAAAGTTACTTTGGACACAAGTTGCAATAAATGACCTCTTTTAGCTAGCATAAACTTAGTGTTTAAGATGAGCTAATGTGATCACCATGTGGCAGTCAGCTTACACCTTACATGCTAACCAACATTTCCACTTAAAGCACTGTGTGAACTAAACTTAAAAGGAATGTTTCTAGTACGAAATTGTTCAAATAATTCGATTTGATACTGAACTCATGGTTTACATGGTATCACAAATGGAGACAGCAAACAATCTTTTTCCTCTAAAACTATATTATTCTTTACTCAAATGTTCTTTCCATGAGTAATCAAAATATGTTGATAGGTTATAACACATGATCCTTAGGGATGGGGCCTGTTATCACTTTATTTCTATAAGGCAAACGTGTGAAAGTAATGATAAGGTTTCGAAGTAGGTTTCGGGTGGTTGTGGTAACCCTCTCAGTCTTTGTTCTAGCAAGTTTAATTTTTAAACAAGAGGGCCATGATGGCACTTGAATCGCTCACCTGATTTTTTATTTTTTTTCCACTTTAGCTATATAAGCCTCGCCCCCTGGCAGCCATAGTTTCCGACCAATCAACTTGGCATGAAGGAATCTGATAGAGGGTCACCCTAGGAACATTTCTACAAAATTATTTGAAAATCAGCCTGACACTTTCGGAGGAGAAGATTTTTTAAGTTTTCACTATAGCCATATAAGGCAAAATAGCCCCGCCCCCCTGGCGGCCATGTTGTTTGACCAATCAACATGGCTTGAAGGAATCTGGTAGAGGGTCATCCAAGGAACATTTCTACAAAATTATTTGAAAATCTGCCAACCAGTTTGGGAGAAGAATAATTTTGAAGTTTTTTTCGTTTCGTTGCCATGGAAACCAGAATTCTGCATGGATCCCTAAAATTTGAAGGAATTCTGGTGAGGTCATTAAGAGGATGCTTTCTGTGAAGTTTCATCCCAATTGACCCACTGGTTACTGAGGAGAAGATGTTGAAGATTTTTTAAGTTTTCACTTTGGCCATATAAGGCAAAATAGCCCCCACCCCCTGGCGGCCATGTTTTTCGACCAATCAACATTGCTTGAAGGAATCTGATAGAGGGTCACCCAAGGAACATTTCTACAAAATTATTTGAAAATCGGCCTGACACTTATGGAGGAGAAGATTTTTTAAGTTTTCATTATAGCCATAAAAGGCAAAATAGCCCCGCCCCCTGGCGGCCATGTTTTTTGACCAATCAACATGGCTTGAAGGAATCTGATAGAGGATCACCCAAGGAACATTTCTACAAAATTATTTGAAAATCGGCCTGACACTTTTGCAGGAGAAGATTTTTTAAGTTTGCACTATAGCCATATAAGGCAAAAAAGCCCGCCCCCCCCCCTGGCGGCCATGTTTTTCGACCAATCAACATGGCTTGAAGGAATCTGATAGAGGGTCACCCAAGGAACATTTCTACAAAATTATTTGAAAATCGGCCTTACACTTTCGGAGGAGAAGATTTTTTTAAATTTTCACTATAGCCATATAAGGCAAAATAGCCCCGCCCCCCCTGGCGGCCATGTTTTTCGACCAATCAACACGGCTTCATGGAATCTGATAGAGGGTCATCCAAGGAACATTTCTACAAAATTATTTGAAAATCTGCCAACCAATTCGGGAGAAGAAGAATTTTGAAGTTTTTTCGGTTTCGTTGCCATGGAAACCAGAATTTTGCATGGATCCCAACAATTTGAAGGAATTCTGGTGAGGTCATTGGTAGGATACTTTCTGTGAAGTTTCATCCAAATTGACCCACTGGTTACTGAGGAGAAGAAGTTGACGCACGACGCACGACGCACGACGCACGACGGACGCCGGACAAAAGGCGATCACAATAACTCACCTTGAGCAAAGCTCAGGTGAGCTAAAAAGAAAACACGACCCTTATGGGATGGGGATTGTTTAAATTAAGTGCACATACTTTAAACCTTTTGAAACTAGGGGGCTTATTTCAAAGTAAGTTCATAAACATATAAATGCACTTTACAAAGCCCCTTAACAACGTTTTTCGAAATAGTTTGATCAGTCAAAAAGCATTGCCGCTGTGGTAGAGCTTGGTTCAATTTATATGCGTATAGTGCAAACAGGCTCTTAAAACAAATTACTCTGAAACTAGATCTACTGACTTCATTCAAATTAGTCTAAGACAAATGTACCATTAAATAAGTATGCTGCAGATTTGTTGTTTGAGAGGATAAATATCATGGATCAGAATACTGTATTGTCCTGTAAACATGAATACTCATGTGAGCGATCCGCTACATCATAGATAAACTTCTTTTAGGCCACACTAAATTGATTTCTTGGTCATCGGATTTACCGCACCGATTGTTTTTCAATTTAAAAAATAAATATATTTACATTTTATTGCTTCCGTCCGCACCACTGAATAAATCGTGAAAGAAATATTTTACTGCGGCGAATTTTCTATGATTTTCTCGGTAATTCGACGCTTTTTATTATCCCAAAAAGCGTCTGGGCAATGTAAAGTTTACATACGACTACTTTTTAACAATTTCTGCTCTTGTAAGAACGTATTTATCGCACAAAAAACTTCTTGTCGGGTATTACGCTTGTCCGATTTGGTTTACTTGATTTGTGAAGATATTTACTCGATTAACATTTGACCGTTTTAATGCGGATGGAACATATTCTTACTACAATTTACGTATTGATATGCTTTAATCAAAAGCACACAAAACACGATAAAAAAAATGGTGTTTGTTGTCAGTATTCGGGATTTTCCCGAGAAGATAGCGGTTGTTTCAAAAGGAGGAGATACTTTCCTGGATTTATTCCATAAGACCACGACGTTGGCATTAATTAACGTGTCGAAGAAAGTATAGAAACAATTCTTATATGCGAAGGGAAAGAATTTAAAAATGGTATCGTGGTTCAACCTACCATGAGATGTTCAACAGCAAGGGGAGAAAAACCCGTTTTGAATAACATTCTTGGAAACGGAGAGAGTGTGCGTCATATAAGTAATTGATTAAAATATCTCACGTACGATTGAACATGCTTATATAGAACAGAACAGAACAGAACACAACTTTTATTTGGACTTAAACAAAATGTTTCTCGTCCATACATGATTACCAGTTATTTTCAGGTCATGATAATAAAAACATCTATATTACATTAAATCATACACAAATATATAAATATATAAACATGTTCATACATACATACACATATACATACATTTATACACCCCCCCCACACACACACACACATATATACAAACAAATACTAATACTGATAATTATATTAGTATTGCGCATTATACAACATACATTTATTTACAGAATGTGTAAGTGCAAGAGAGAATAATTAAACATTTCATGTATATAAGTAGTTTCTTCTTATCACAAGAGCGCATTTAATATAACTGATCAGGTTATTGATCGTTGACTTGTCCGTAGAACATAACAATTCACACAGTTTGTGTACACTAGGTCTATCAATGAAATGGTTACTTAAATATCTTTTCCTAATTACTTTATATACATTACAAGTAAGAATAAAATGAAATTCATCTTCTATGTCGCCATTATTACATATTTTACAAAGTTGTTGTTTTCTCCCCACCCTGCCTGTCCCATATCGACCAGTCTGTATGTGTAGATTATGAGCAGATAGGCGAATTTGCACAATTACTTTCCTGTCTGATTTCAAACTTATCAAATCTAAGTAGTGCTCGTATATGTGACCGTCCGTGCGATAAGGTTCACGTTTGGTTTTGTGAAGAGTGTAGATTCAGATCAGCCAGTGCATCGGCACAGTCTGTTAAATATCTACTCTGTTCAAATATTACTTACACGAGAGTAATAGAAGTTTTTGTCAAATTGTATAGATTATGATAAGATGTAAAGGCGATCCGAACCTACACTGCTCAGAAATGCAAACGTGTACCTTTTCCCGTGCAAATAAGTTGAAGAAATAGTATGTGAAAGTCATTTACATAGAATACTCTTTAATAAAAGTATTTTAGACTAAGATGTTTTACAAAAACGTGAAAAGTGAAGTCGCAATATAAACTGAAACATTCCCTTAACAGTTCGCTGCATTTCGAATTATATATATTTTACAAATACATGACAAGTGAAGTGTTAAAAGTTAGCTGCCCTGTCAAATGTATATATTTACAAATACGTGAAAAGGGAAGTCGCAATATTACATGTAACATTTCCTTAAAATTTAGCCCCTTTCCAATTGTATATATTTACAAATAGTGAAGTCTTAAAAGTTAGCTAACTTTCCAATTGTGTATATTTACAAATGCGTAAAAAGTGAAGTCTTAAATGTTAGCTGCCTTTCAAATTGTACGTGAAAAGTGAAGTCGCAATATGAAATGTAGCATCTCTTTAACAGTTAACTGCAGAAGTCGCAATTTCGATGCCTTTCCTAAATGGTATTCGAACAATAGGTAACGGGATAAAATGCAACGAATGATAAGCAACATAATTTTGCCCTGATAGCAATATTAAATATAACATAATATAACATGTCCTTAACAATTAACTGCCACCCAATTGTATATGTATTTATATTTACATATACGTGAAAGTGCGGTCGCAATATTAAATATATCATTATATAACATGTCCTTAACAGTTACTCTCTATACATCACATCACATATCTTTACATCAAGGTTTGCAAAGCTATTTCCCCCCTAAAATTATAGTTAGTATGTTAGGTTCGGTATCATTGAATAAACCAGGAAAACAATATAATGTTCAAACTAAAGGTCAAAAGTTATAACTTACCGAATTCTCGAAGTTCACCGATACAATCTTCTATCCTTTTTGCGCACCACTCTTTCCCCGTAATATAATATGTTAGATACGTCCGAACTGTATGCAAGTCAAACGCGTAATGCCGGGCCCAAACGACTATGCAGTCTTGACAAACAACAATCACGTGATATTGCGCATAGATACCGTAACGATAGGCGGTTATAACCTGTCTACTCTGAAAACGTCTCAAAAAACCTTTTTGTTCAAGTTTGAATACATCCTTTACCACAAACTTTTTCATTAGATTTTTACTGATGTTTTCAACAATAGTTCAGTCACATACAGTTAAGACCAGCATGAAAGAGCCACTCTGATTGTATTGTGATTGGAGCATTGAATGGTTGCAACAAATTTGTCCATATTTTATTGACGAAATTTATCTATCGATTTTTGGGCCTATTTTATTTACAAAGTCATTTGTTAACATCAAACATTGATTCATATGGCAGTTAAAGACAAATATGGTCTGAACATCAATATATGTTCATTTTGAAGAAAAGAGTATATAACAAGTATATTCGATAGAGCGATCGAGTGAGAAGTACGGCGCGCGTTGAAACCACTAAAAACATCGATCAAAACGACAATTTCGGAAAAGCGAGCAAGATACGGGATACGATACCAAGAATTTCAACAAACAAAAGATTTGATGAATGAATTAAAATAATGTTTTTAAAATTCATCTTCTGCAGAGTTGTCAGAAAGCCCCTGTTTGTGGGAAAGGGTAAAGAGATGTGTGTATTACATACTTGTCGAAGCATTATTGAGAAACTCAATGTTTTAAAATAGTGAAATTATCTAGTGATACTTTTCACTATATATATATTTCTTTACATAGTCTCCTACACTGCATTGAAAATGTGAAATATCTCCATATATGACAGTTTAATTATTAAATAAAAAAGCATTATGGCATAGTTTTCAAAGGTTATCTATTGCAGATGTGTCAATAGGTACCTGCAGGTGGAAAAGGGTTAACGTATTCCCATTTATGGACGCAACTGTAAAAGACAACTTAAGAAAACCTTGTGGTAAAATAGTAAAATGCTTATTATAAGCAATTTCTCCTTTTGCCAAAATGTTTTCAACAATATTAAAAAAATATATTTCATTTAAAGAGATTTCTCATATTTTTGCAAAGTCCACTGTTGAAAAAAAGGAATATATGGGAACAGGTTTAAACAAGACAAAATAGAAAAACTAAAACAAACAGATATCTTCCGTATCAACATATCGAGGGCTTGGCGTGAAACGGTTGTAACTAAAAATCTATTTTGAAAACTCTGGTTTAGGGGCAATTTTGACCCTTTTGTAAAAAATGACAAAATTTAGGTGCCGTTGCTCAGAACGAGCAATGGCACCTACATTTCCATTATTTTCCAAGAAAAATGATTTAACACATTAAAAGACTTTATGGCGTGGTGATTAACCTTGGTAAAAAGAATACCAATTTTAGTTACAACTGTTTCACGCTAAACCTTCGATATCTATAAGATCTAATTTGGCTTTTTAAAGCATATCTTCATCAGCTACAACTTTGTCGTGAAGTAAAGAATTTACCTTGTATGACTGAAAGGATTGTAAATGTCATTTTTGATACATCAAGGATATAATTATGTGTCATGAGCGATAGACATTATCTGAAAAGAAGAAATTGTAGAATTTCAGCAATATTATCTTTTTTCCCACAATGTTACAATATCTTTCTTTACCGGCTTTCTTCTTTTAACCGAACGCATGCAGTTAACTCTGCATTTTTGTTGAAAAGGGATAGGCAATATATTCACTTCTCAATAAGCTGTTTAGCTAAAATTGGTAAGTTATACATAAAGTCAATCCCAGAGTAACCTTAAATACGATTTGTATTCAACATGCGATCTATGTGCTATAGACGCCTCGTATTTCAGACTGCCATATTAAATCAAACACTATAATACAGACTTCACAAACCAACCGATATAACGCCGCAAAGACGACTCCATATATCTTGGAGACCGGGCGGTCTTGTCGTTATATGCCAAGCCCGGTAGCTCAGTCGGTTGCGATGCGGGCTTCAATACAGTGGTTGTGAGTTCGAACCCCAGCTCGGCCAACATTCTTTCCGACGTTTGACAAAAGTTACTGTGACAAGCGTCATCCACCAATGGACTTAAAGTCGTAGGTGTTACCATAGTGCGGCGTATTAAAAGTGGGATGAACACGCATGCTAGAAGTATAGTCAGTGTGCATTTTACACCTGTGCATCTGCTGAATACAAGCTATCAACACGTTAAGTTTGAAATTAATACATTTGAAAAAAATCGAGAAATTTGCTGAACAAGAAATCATGAAACAAAGAGATAACTCTAAAAATAGGCATATTGGAATTATTTCAATGTTCTAACAACTCCAACAAAAGGCGTGCTATCGTTATTGTTCGTGTGCCCTACACTTGATTGCGCTTGAAGGCAACATGTATATGAGCCGTTCCATGAGCAAAGCAACACTATGGACTATGTATAACGTATCGACATATATATGTTCTCTATTATATGAGTTAGACAATTTCAATATACTCTCTTTGAACACTAATGAACATAGAAATGCACTTTCTTGAGCATACCATACAAACAAATTCTTCTGAAATTTCTTTATAGTTGATTTGTACACAAAATGCATAAAAACATAGAAACATAGAAACACATTTTCTTGAGCACACAATACAAACAAAGACGTCCGTGACTTTTCTTGTAGGTTTTTTTTCTAGCATACAAACATACGAAAACATTGAGACTTGAATGAAATCTTGAATGTTCCCTACTTGCTGCTCTTTAATTTCAAATGTATACGAGGCGTGTTTCACAAAGAAATTTTACAAAGAAATAATTACAGATGCATTTTACTGGCTAGTATTTGTCTTTTTCTGGTGACAACATTATGACAGCGCACCGAGTTAACTTAAGCATACCATATTTGATACCGCCTGTTTTTATAACTAAAATTGACAAGACCCATGTCGTTTTTAAAGCGAACCTTCTGCCCAGTCTGGATTACTGGACCCTACCACTTTGTTACGGCACTTTTTGAATATAAAGTACGCGGAGAACCAGACTAAACTTTGGTTCAGTGTCCACAAAAACAATGTAGGTTTCGTAGCCGTCGCAAGTTTCGCTGCCATGTACTTCTGTTTGTAACGCAAAGTACAGATATAGAGATTGAACCTAGTTTGTGTTTAGATTTCCCATTCAGATTTATTCTGATTATTAAAAGACATGCAAGGATAATTAAACAGCTAATCTGCATTAGGTACATGTATAGCTAATACCTTGATAAGTGATAACTTAAAAAGCTGTTGTTATTGCGCGGGTGCCTCAGCACTAGTGCATATATTGGTTGTGAAAAAACTGTCACTTGTGCAATGGGCTAGCGCATGCGCCGTGTTAATCGTCTTGATCGCGCATGCGGCGTATTTTACCGTCAGCTCTCGGATATTTCCGTAGCAGTTCTTCACTAGACTGGTCCTCGTTCATGTTTGCGATAGAAGATTGAGATTAGTGAACCAGTCTATTTATATGCGAGTAGTTTTTTTATAATTAAAATGTAAATTAAAACCATAGTGTAACGTGTACCGGCGTTAAGCAATCGCGGGTCACCCATCCAGGCACTAACCGCGAGGAACGTTGCTTTACTTTACGAAAAGGTCAACCATTCTACCAACGTCGCTATAAAAGCAGGCTTCCACTTTTAACATAACCTGAACCTTTTCGTTTTAACTTTTGTTTCTATTAGCTTTCTTTATCTCTTTTTCGCAACTCTTACTAACATTCTTGTAGCTTGACGCGCAACTGTATAAATCCCCACTAGGGGTTTGACATTAGAGGCAGATACATAGATAGCCCCACGAGTTATGAGGCGACAAAGAAGTCACATGCTTTCAATTTTATACGTGATCTATAAAAGCCGACCGCATCAAATTTGCAACAAGTTTCGATCTAAGCCAATCTGGGAATGAATACTTAAGTATATAGGAAGAATGCAGTTAACATTAAATATAACTAGAATTGTTTTTGCAAAAAAACAGATGTCTCCCCTCAAATATCTGTCAAAATCTCTCAAAACATTCCAACCTATAAATTTGGGACAGATATGGAGCGGACACGAAATAAAGCCTCAAACCTTTGACCTTCAAGCGTGACCTTGACATTGACCCTATATTGTCGAGACGCGGGTTCTGCACGTCGCCTTGATGAGGTAAACATGTGACCCAAGTTTCATGAAAATCCTTCAAGCCGTCTGGGAGATATGGAGCGGACACGAAATAAAGCCTCAAACCTTTGACATTCAAGCGTGACCTTGACCTTGACCCTATATTTTCGAGACGCAGGTTCTGCACGTCGCCTTGATGAGGTGAACATGTGACCCAAGTTTCATGAAAATCCTTCAAGCCGTCTCGGAGATATGGAGCGGACACGAAATAAAGCCTCAAACCTTTGACCTTCAAGTGTGACCTTGACCTTGACCCTATATTGTCGAGACGCGGGTTCTGCACGTCGCCTTGATGAGGTGAACATGTGACCCAAGTTTCATGAAAGTCCTTCAAGCCGTCTGGGAGATATGGAGCGGACACGAAATAAAGCCTCAAACCTTTGACCTTCAAGCGTGACCTTGACCTTGACCCTATATTGTCGAGACGCGGGTTCTGCACGTCGCCTTGATGAGGTGAACATGTGAGCCAAGTTTCATGAAAATCCTTCAAGCCGTCTTGGAGATATGGAGCGGACACGATTTCGGACAGACAGACAGAAGGACAGACAGACAGACAGACAGACGCCAAGGACAAAAACAATATATCTCCCCTGTATACAGGGGGAGACATAATTATATAACATGAATGCATTTTGTTTACATCAGCTTTTAATTCAACAGGTCAATACCTCGAAGAAATGCATCGATTCATTTCAGCGGTCCTGTAAATTGACCGATTTTTTGTTTGCTACTTGCAAACACAGGACTGATATACAGTGACTGCGTCGTGCATAACAAAACACATGATGAGCGAATTTCAAGACAACACCCTTTCCTTTCCAATGTTGGCCATTTATACTGGCGCATTTACCACTTACATCAGAACTGCAGCAGTGACTTAGAATTACAGATAAGTAAAATATGAAAAGTCGTGTATAAATGAAAGTGTTTTTATAGAATAGAGATGAGATGTTTTAAAAGCAAAAATGCTCATCATGAATGAATTCTCTTTTTGTCACAATGTTAAAATTTGTCTGCAGCAGATAAACCACTAAGATGTCACATTCTATCTTCTTCAGCCGCGCTCTTACAACAACGGCCTCACGTAATTTGGGACAAGTGTCGATCTAAATAAACATTTCGAATCAATGCACTCTTATTTTTAAATGACCCTGCACTGTTCGATTGTTAGGCCCAGAAGCTTTACGTCTATTTAACGCTGCTTCGATGTGGGTTTTTTTATCAGATGACAATACGTAGGACAGCAACAACATCTGATGTTAGTTAAACAGTTATTTGATGTTAAATTTGTTTCCAAGAAATATCTCAGATGAAAATTCGTGTTTGATCTTTCTCCAGACTTAGTTTCAAATGATACTCAATTCGCTTTGATTCTTTACTTATTGAAATAAGTAATTGACGCCGGGGATTGAACCCGAAACTTCCTGCACCCGAGGCGGAAATCTACCACTACATCACTAAGCTGATATTCAGCATTTCTTTCCCGTTTTTGTTTGACTTGGCAATGGACTTGTCTATAATGGAAAGCTAGATATGTACAGTGTTAAGGGTGCTGAGCTCCAGATAGAGATCAACATTTTGGAATGTTAAAACTTCTGCAAATATTATTAATAGTAGTGACAACAAAGTAAGTTATACATAGTTCAAAACTATTTGGCAGTAAATGTAGAAAAACAGTCAATTGAAGTCAACGAAAATGTACAACATTTGGCTAACTGGGTATGTCTAACCAGTAGGAATGAAGCATAAACGATCAATATTTAGATGTTTATTGATCTGGAAAGTGAAAAGTATAACTATCATTTAATCTCAAAAGTATGATCCTAATATTTCAAGACAAATGTTGGACAGTTTTAAAACTTTGACTACACTATCTATAATCTGCAGGAGGAATCCGTTGTGGTCGAGTGGTTAGCGTCGGGGATTTCGAAACCGGGTGTCCCGGGTTCGATCCCCAGTCGCGGCACCTCGGTCATGGTGGAGAGCCCCTGGGCAAGGCACATTTTCTAGCCTAGTACTCGTTTGTTTACCCAGGGATCATGAATAAGTGAACTGTCGCCGTGATATAACTGAAATAATGTTGAAAGCGGCGTAAAACCCCAATAAATAAATAAATAATATAATCTGGAGTTCAGCACCTTTCAAATTCAGCATTGTAATGGTATCTGTTTAATTAACTTGTTGGTACAATCAGGGACGTAGAAAAGACTCCCTGGTACAATATGTGTTGCCCTTTTTAACGACATAATCAATTGTCAAAGTGACAGTTTATTCGTAGTCTCTTTTGAGGAGATGGTGAATTCCCTTATCTTTTAAAGATCGCAGATATTGAAATTGTCTTTGTTTAAATCAGTTCAACCGTCTAATATTCAGATACAATACCTTGCCTAGACGTTATGAAGCGAGCTATTGTGGTACCCGGCTTAGCATAATGTAAACTAGAATTGTTTTGACAAAAACATATGTCTCCCCCTCAAATATCTGTCAAAATCTCTCAAAACATTCCAACCTATAAAGCAGACAAACAAAAATTTGACCAAGTTGGACAGTACTCAATTTTTAATTACTAATGTTTTGTCTTGACCTGGTACAAAGTGGACATGATTTCAAATGGTTTACAGAAACACATATTTTTACTGCAGCTGTAACATTCAAGACTGAAGTATTCTTCAAAACAGTTAACAACTGTTGCTAAACATAAGCAATGGCAAATAAAAACTAAAATTGTTGCTTATGATAAATATCATCAATTATCATTATGATATTTCACAAACCATACCAAGTTGGCTACCTACATATTGTGGGCTTCATGCAAAACGGTTGTAACTACATCTTGTTACAAGATGTAGTTACAACCGTTTTGCATGAAGCCATCGATATGTAAAAGGTTTGAAATATTATGTACAATGTTTCAAAATGTACTTGTATGTGCTGTAGATAAATGTTTGCTACAGGAGATTCCAATCAGTCTGATCAGATGTAAAGGGGTTGCACTGTTCCAGTCTTGGTTCTGCATACTGACTAAAGTTACATTCTAATTACAATAGTTGAGAGTTAACTTAACATTGGGTTTTTTTCTCCGACAAAACTTTATAAAGTTCACAGTTAACTTATCATGGTTTTCTCTCTTAGGTAGGCCAAGATTCTATTGTTGACAATTAACTTAGCACCGGTTTTTTCTCTGACAATACATTATATAGTTGACAGTTAACTTTACACTGTTTTTTCTCCAAGGTAAGGTTCTATAGTTGACAATGAACACTATATAGAAGGCATGAGCAATACATGATAACCCTTTCCCGAATACAGCAAATATGCAGCAGACGACTTTGAAAACCTATGTACAAAAACGTGAACAATCTTGATAAATGAAGTTTGATTATTAAAAAGAGTTGAAAACAGTGTGGCAAAAGGAGAACCTTTGACCTTCAAGCGTGACCTTGACCTTGAACCTATATTGTCGAGACGCAAGTTGTGCACGTCGCCTTGGTGAGGTGAACATGTGACCCAAGTTTCATGAAAATCCTTGAAGCCGTCTTGGAGATATTGAGTGGACAGGAAATAAAGCCTAAAACCTTTGAGCTTCAAGCGTGACCTTGACCTTGAACCGGTATGGTCGAGACGCGGGTTCTGCACGTCGCCTTGATGAGGTGAACATGTGACCCAAGTTTCATGAAATTTTTTTAAGCTGTTTTGGAGATATGGAGCGGCACAAAATAAAGCCTCAAACCTTTGACCTTCAAGCGTGACCTTGACCTTGACCCAGTATGTTCGAGACGCGGGTTCTGCACGTCGCCTTGATGAGGTGAACATGTGACCAAATTTTCATGAAAATCCTTCAAGCCGTCTTGGAGATATTGACTGGACACGAAATAAAGCCTAAAACCTTTGACCTTCAAGCGTGACCTTGACCTTTAACCGGTATGGTGGAGACGCGGGTTCTGCACGTCGCCTTGATGAGGTGAACATGTGACCCAAGTTTCATGAAAATCCTTTAAGGAGATATGGAGCGGACACAAAATAAAGCCTCAAACATTTGACCTTCAAGCGTGACCTTGACCTTGACCCAGTATAGTCGAGACGCGGGTTCTGCACGTCGCCTTGACGAGGTGAACATCTGACCCAAGTTTCATGAAAATCCTTCAAGCCGTCTTGGAGATATTGAGTGGACACGAAATAAAGCCTAAAACCTTTGACCTTCAAGCGTGACCTTGACCTTGAACCGGTATGGTCGAGACGCGGGTTCTGCACGTCGCCTTGATGAGGTGAACATGTGACCCACGTATCATGAAAATCCTTTAAGGAGATATGGAGTGGACACAAAATAAAGCCTCAAACCTTTGACCTTCAAGCGTGACCTTGACCCAGTATGGTCGAGACGCGGGTTCTGCACGTCGCCTTGATGAGGTGAACATCTGACCCAAGTTTCATGAAAATACTTCAAACCGTCTTGGAGATATGGAGTTGACACAAAATAAAGCCTCAAACCTTTGACCTTCAAACGTGACCTTGACCTTGACCCGGTATGGTCGAGACGCGGGTTATGCACGTCGCCTTGATGAGGTGAACATGTGACCCAAGTTTCATGAAAATCTTTCAAGCCGTCTTGGAGATATGGAGCGGACACGAAATAAAGCCTCAAACCTTTGACCTTCAAGCGTGACCTTGACCCTATATTTTCGAGACACGGGTTCTGCACGTCGCCTTGATGAGGTGAACATGTGACCAAAGTTTCATTAAAATCCTTCAAGCCGTCTGGGAGATATGGAGCGGACACAAAATAAAGCCTCAAACCTTTGACCTTCAAGCGTGACCTTGACATTGACCCTATATTGTCGAGACTCAAGTTCTGCACGTCACCTTGATGAGGTGAACATGTGACCCAAGTTTCATGAAAATCCTTCAAGCCGTCTGGGAGATATGGAGCGGACACGAAATAAAGCCTCAAACCTTTGACCTTCAAGCGTGACCTTGACATTGACCCTATATTGTCGAGACGCGGGTTCTGCACGTCGCCTTGATGAGGTGAACATGTGACCCAAGTTTCATGAAAATCCTTCAAGCCGTCTCGGAGATATGGAGCGGACACGAAATAAAGCCTCAAACCTTTGACCTTCAAGCGTGACCTTGACCTTGACCCTATATTGTCGAGACGCAGGTTCTGCACGTCGCCTTGATGAGGTGAACATGTGACCTAAGTTTCATGAAAATCCTTCAAGCCGTCTGGGAGATATGGAGCGGACACGAAATAAAGCCTCAAACCTTTGACCTTCAAGCGTGACCTTGACCTTGACCCTATATTGTCGAGACGCGGGTTCTGCACGTCGCCTTGATGAGGTGAACATGTGACCCAAGTTTCATGAAAATCCTTCAAGCCGTCTGGGAGATATGGATCGGACAAGATTTTGGGGACGAACAGACAGACAGACAGACAGACATCAAGGACAAAAACAATATATCTCCCCTGTATACAGGGGGAGACATAATTAGAACGACTGGCATGAACCATCAATGTAGCGTAGTCTTATACCCAGCGTACTTTTAGTAAATTAGTGCGTCTTGACTTAGTCTGGTACCCGGCGTTCGCTACTAAATTAATAATAACACGATTGAATTTCATTAACCCAAAAGAGGACCAATAAAACCTGGCATTTGTAAGGTTTAGTCCAAGATAAAGGTTGTCGCTTTGGCGTTTTACTTGCTAAACCATGTCCGAAAGGCGCCGCCATTTTGTTTCTAAGCCTGACCAAATAATGTAATGGTCGTGGCAGGTACTTACCTCTAGATAAGTGAAAGAATTAGGTCACAATGTCAAATTGATGGAAAATATTGTAAACACTCTGGAGGCCTTATTTAACTTGAGCATGTTGAAATGTTTTCAGAATAACTGTTTTGATGATATCTAGGTTATGTTTAAAAATATCCAGTGATTCTGATCATAAACTAGGTCCTTTAGCCAAATTTTGTCAGAATGTTTGTCCTGAATTTATCTAGGCTAAGGTTGAAACTTGGTCATGTGAGGTCAGAAACTTGGTCATAAGTTCAAATTGAAGGAACATCTTGTTAACACTGGAGGCCGAATATTTATCGTTAGCATGTTGAAACTTTGTAAGCATTATGGTCTTGATGTTATTTTGGAGAAAGGCCAAGTTAAAATATAGGTCATGTCGGGTCATAAACTAGGTCACTTACAATCTGATCTGAAGGGAAAACTTGTTTACAGTCTAGAAACCACACTTTTTCATTCAGCAGCTTCAAACTTTGTCAGAATGTTTGTCTTGCCAATATCTAGGCCTAGTAAAAATAAGGGTCATGGTGGATCATAAACTAGGTCACTAAACCAAATTGAATGCACATCTTGTAAACAATCAGACATTTTGAATGCTGCATTTTTAAATTGAGCATGTTGACATTTTGTCAGAATTGGTGTTTTGATGAAATATAAGCTAAATTCCATTAAAGCTCATGTTGGATAAAAAGAACAAGGTCACTTAGAAACATTTGAGAACAATCTTGTAAACATTCTTAACCTCAAAGTTTGATTCGGCATTTTGAAACTTTGTCAGAATGTTTGTCCTGATGATATCTAGGCCAAGTTCAACTATGCGTCATGTCGGGTCAAACATAAGGTCACTAGACCATATTTAAGGAAAATGTTGTTAACACTCGGAAATCTTTTCTTTTAATGTTAGCATGTTGAAACTTTGGCAGAATGGATGTTCTGAACATTGCTATTATTATGTTTGATCTTACTGTAATATATATGTGTATGCTCATGTGATAAATTGAATGTTTAAATGTTTGATGATTTGATTTTGCACCAAACGATAAAGTAGGAAGAGTGTACAATAACGGTCTTAGTTCCGACAGCCTTTTACATATTCCTTAATCATGGTAGTCATAAACCTACAGCTTATACCCATTATAGGCGCTGTGCTCGTGACGAGGCTTTGCCTTTTTCATATTAAAGGCTTAGTCAACACAGGGACGAACATGTCCATAAGAGGGATAAATAACCAGATTGTGTTCTAAAATATCAACCCTTCCCAGCATGTGTAGCAAGTTAAAGTAAAACGTTAAACTAAAACTATCAAACATATGGCAATAGCTTGGAAATTTTGTTTTGCTACAAAATGTAGAATTTGAATTATGTTGTTTCTCCACGTGATATTTTAATCAAATAACTGGTAACTGGTGAACACGGGGAGCTGATAAAAAACATAGAAAATAGCATACAGTAAAACCCTTTCCCTCACACAGACGCTTTTTTTACGCCTCTGCAACAGACGACTTTTAAAAACAATGCGACCAAAGGATAAATTGCTGATATTGATCATTTTTCCATTTGCCACAATGTTTTTAAGTATAATAATTATGGTATCGTTTAAAGAGATTTTCCACAATTTTTTTTTATTTTCAAAGTTGCCTGCTGATTTATTGTAAGTGGTAAACGTGTTAAAGCTGGTGAAACGGATGCTAGTCGTTACAATACTTGAGCAGTGTCAGCCGATTTGGTGTCTTAACCCTTTCCCACCTGCAGACGCATTTTGACGCAGTAGCGTTGACGACTTTTGAAAACATTGTGGCCATAGGTGAAATTACTTATGATTAGCAATTTCTCCTCAAGTTGGTCACAATGTTTTCATCTTAATTTAACAATTAAGCTATCTTTTATGGAGATTTTTTAGGTTTTCGCAACTATGTTTTCAAAGTCGTCTGCTGAAGAGTCAGGCGAGCTTGAGCAACTGTCCGTCTACATGTAAGTTAGTCTCACATGCATCTTTCGACAAAAGACTGAAATTGTAGCCCCAAAAGTTGTTTGTAATTATATTTTAAAGTGATGTCAAAGACAAAACAAGCACCTACTCATTAATATGTAAATGTGTAGTGTTTGCAAACATTGTTGCAAAAGGAGAAATTGTTCATCATGAGTAATGTCTCCTCTTGCCACAATGTTTTCAACACTCATCTAAAACTAAACTTTTATATAAAGAGATTTTCCATAGTTTTCACAAGATGATTTCAAATCGTCTACGGTATATTTGTTGCATGTTGGAAGGGTAAATGACACTATGTCTGTTGTGTCATCATAGTTAAGACCCTTGCAAAATTGATCTTTTATGGCAAGAACTATTTAAGAATGCAAACGCGAGATGCACCCTAGGGGTAATAACCTTTAGCAAGGCACTTTAAAAATAAAATATCATGAATGTCTATAGGATGATACAATAGCATTATTGTGTAGACCAGAAGGTGATAAAGCATAGGCTGGATCTCGCCTGTTACGAACACTTAAATGCAGTCTTCATTGTGACATTCCGCGCTGATCAAAGGGAGTGCATTGTAATATAAGTGTTCTAAGGGCTTGCGAGTATATCTTGTTGTTTTTTTATGAAATCATCTGCTTGTTTTCAATTAAACACAAATATGTTTCTTATTGCTGACAAGCGTCTTCCTTTTCGGCTTAAATATTTGTGAGAATTTTCTCAAGGCTTTCCAAGAAGAGATCTCTCTCTCTCTCATCTCTCTCTCTCTCCCCCCCCCTCCTCGTCTCTTCTCTCCTCTCTCTCTCGTCTCTCTCTCTCTCTCTCCTCATATTATTCTGATATACACGTTGGCGAGCGGTATAGCCATATACGGGGTATGGGATGATCACATGTATACGGCGCCCCAGCCCTATATTATTTATTGTATGTGTATTTGAAGCAGAGGGAGATAGACAGGGCCAGATAATCTGAGAGAGAGAGAGAGAGAGGAGAGAGAGAGGAGAGAGAGGAGAGAGAGAGTGAGAGAGAGAGAGAGAGATTAGAGAGATGAGGATAGGAGAGGAAGAGGAGAGGAGAGGGAGAGGAGAGGAGAGGGAGAGGAGAGGAAGAGGAGAGGAGAGGAAGAGGGTAAGGATAGAGAGAAGAGGAGAAGAGAGTCCATCGAGACTTTAGTCTTAACTCTTAGATCTATTTTCAATAAATTAATTGTACCACTCATATACGATTGATTTCGTTTATTTACCTGTGTTTGTCTTCCTCGTGGACAATTTGATGTAGCTTGGCCGGAGTGCTACATCATGTCGCTTATTTCTTTTTTCTCTCTCCACTCTCGGTCTGTCCAGTTTTCTATCTCTGTATATACTATATATAATATATATATATATCTTGTTCCTCTTCCTCTCGTCTTCTCTCTTCTCTCTCTCTTATGTTCTGTCACTACTCTCTGTCCTCTCTCTCGCGGTCTGTCTGTCTCCCTCTGTCGTGTCTGTCCTCTCTATGTCTCTCGTCTCTCGTCCTCTCAACTGTATGTCTGTCTGTCATCTACGTCTTCTCTCTCTCTCTCTCCTCTCTCCTCTCCGTCTGTCTCTCTCTCTCCTCCTTGCTCCCGTTCTCTCCATCTCTCTCGTCGCTCTCCTCTCTCTCTCCTCTATCTATCTCTCTTGCTCTCTCTCTCTTATCTATATATATATATATATATATCTAAGTGTGTTTTCTCTCCTCTCTCTACGTTTGTCTCACTCTCTCTCCTCGTCTGTATCTGTTGCTTTCTCCTCTCTCGGTTGTCTCTGTCTCTGTCCCCACACTAGCATCCGACACTAAGCTCTACGACGTATATTATCTACTTAACGAAATGATATCTCCAAGAAAGTTAGTTGACGTTAAGATATAGATTATATAGAGCAAAAATGTTTTGGGGACATTTTTGCCATATTTTATCTCAGTTGTTCCCAGACGTTTATGAGGACAATGTTATTATCTCACATTTTTTAATCTCTATTTGTCCTCAGACAGTATGGGGGACATTTCCTATTCACACATGATTTTGAACGAATGTAGTGTAACACAAAGGACGTTGAAGTATAGTGCTTTCATTACCTTCATCTTAACGAACTCTCTCCAAAAAACGTTATTTGAAGTTGCAAAGATATAGATTATAGAAGGCCAAAAATGTTGTGAGGACATTTGCCATTTAAGACCAACGTTGTGGGAACAACATGAACTACTAGTGTGAACAAAAACGCTCTGTAGTATAGTTCTTTATATTACCTTCATCTTAACGAAATATCCTCAAAAGTTATTTGAAGTTGCAAAGATATAGAATATATAGGGCAACAATGTTGTGGGGACCATTTTCCATATTTATCTCAGTTGTCCCCAGACGTTATGGGGACATGTATTATCTCACATTTTTAATATCTATTTGTCCTCAGGACAGTATTAGAACATTTCCTATCTCACTTGATTTGAACGAATGTGTGAAAAACAATGTGTGAAAACCAAAGCCGTCGAAAATATAGTGCTTCATTACCTTCATCTTAACAAACTATCTCCAAAACGTTATTTGAAGTTTGCAAAGATATAGATTATAGAAGGCAAAAATGTTGTGAGGATAATTTACCATATTTATCTCAGTTGTCCCCAGACTTAATCGGGGACATGTATTTATCTCAACTTGTCCCTCAGACAGAATAGGGACATTTCCTATCTCACTTGATTTGAACGAATGTGTGAACAAAACGTCGTCGAAGTATAGTGCTTTATTTTCCTCCATATTAACGAAATCTCTCTAAACGTTATTTGCAGTTGCGAAGATATAGATTATAGAAGGCAAAATGTTATGGGGACATTTGCCATATTTATCTCAGTTGTCCCCCGACGTTATGGGGACATCAATTATCTCAAAGTTTTAACTTCTTTTTGTCCTCAGACAGTATAGGGACATGTTTTATCTCAAATTTTAATCTTTTTTTTTTATCCTCAGACAGTATGGGGACATGTTTCATCTCACTTGATTTGAACGAATGTGTTTAACAAAGCCATCGAAGTATAGTTCTTCATTACCTTCATCTTAACGAACACTCTCCAAAAAGTTATTTGCAGTAGCAAAGATATAGATCATATAACCATTGTTTGGACACTTGCCATATCTATCCTCCATTTGTCTTCAGACAGTATAAGTTTCACGTTCATGTCTCACTTGATTTTGAACTGACGTCTGTTAAAAACACTGTAGGGTCATTTAATACTTGAATCTTAATTTGTCGCCACACTTATGGGCACATATTTTCTCATTTAGTAGAGATACTTGCTGTCAACATTAAAACATGTAAGTTCCTTTACTGATCTAATGTAATACTGTTTTTTTTTATGAGTATGTATATTTGTCATTACAAGGTCATTCAAGGACTTGCTCTCCGTACAAAACTTACGCTGAATTATGGATTGAATACTCAAATTCTGTAATGACAGATTCCCTCACAGCACTTTTTATTAC
Source organism: Serripes groenlandicus (assembly GCA_031761405.1). Taxonomy (NCBI): domain Eukaryota; kingdom Metazoa; phylum Mollusca; class Bivalvia; order Cardiida; family Cardiidae; genus Serripes; species Serripes groenlandicus. Next base: position 951,042 of record JASEVX010000019.1, read on the forward strand.
ATTCCATTGGATACATAAATAACCTTACCTAGCTGCCAGGCCCGGCTAGCGCTCATGTCTGTCAATTCAGGGAGCGTACCAGGTCCGGACACCCTCATCAGTTACGATTTAAAAGAAATTGCGACTCGCGTCATTCATCTCCTCACCGCTGACTTCATGTGAGAAATGTTTTTGCGGAGAAATTGTACCGAATACTGGTATGAAACGCAGAAAACATGGTTATGGTATATAAGTTAAAATTGATGAAAAAACGTCGTTAAATCCCATTCAATACAATCAACCAAATGCCTGTCCTTGTCAGCCTGTATGATACTGGATACTCAAAAACTCACCCTTATGTTAATCAATTTCGTTTTCAAGCACCTTCACACCATCAATTAACATGTGTGTGCCTTAACATTGTGTCACTTTTACTTCTTTTTTGATGGCAGCAGAATTCAACACAGTATGTATAATATCTTCTTGAAAATTTTGGAAAGAGGACATCAAAAAAGTATTTCTGTGCAGTTCAGTTAAAATTGTTCAAGTTGTTTTAAAGCAGCTGTTGTTAAAATAAATGGTTACTGATGAATATTGCCATGATGGATGGGGATTATCACAAAAGCTCACATTTGCTAAAACCAAATACAAATTTCAGCTAATTAATTAAAATTGTATGTATTTAGCTACAGTGTCCATTTTGTCCCCACTGAGATTTGAACTCAGAACTCCTGGCTAGACCAGGTGTTTTACCAGTTTAAAACTATAAGGTCTCAAAATGTAGCTAAACACATTGAATTTACACTCAAGATTGTCTTCAAAGAAAATCACAAATAGAAAATGCCTCAAAAGGGGAATTCTTAATAAATCAGAGCCTTTGATAGTTTTATTGTAGTTTAAAATGCCTAACAAATGATGTTTTTCTAAATATTGAATTGTTCTAATTACTGTGTAGATTTATGCAAGTTAATGCAACATTTCCGTTATCTCATCTTTTTCCTATGTTAAACATGAGCATAAGGAGTTTTTCAAATGCAATTACAAGGATTAAATTATTTAATTATTATTTGAAGAGGATCACCAAAGAATTTTCAAATAAGGCCACTATTTTCATAAATTGTGCATTTCCATTGTAAAGAGGACAACCGTTAATGAGCATTCTAATGAAGGTTGACTGCAATGGACCAAGAGGTTTAGGAGGAAACATTGTTTAACATTTTCCCACTTGTAGATGACTTTTGAAATCACTGTGGCAAAGGGAGATAACGCTCATGGTGAGTATTTTATCCTTTTGCAAACAATTTATGAAATCTATTCCATAGTTTAGTTTTTATCCAACGAAATTTTCCATATTTTGGCCGGGCTGTTTTCAATGATGTCTGTGGGAAAGGTTTAGAAATTACATATTAGGAATGTCACTCATTACATCACATGATG